>PVJN01053426.1:0-13742 GCA_004026805.1 Lasiurus borealis | reverse complement strand
CCCCCCCCCCCCCCCCCCCGGTATCTGTTCAGAAGGAAGGAAAGTGCATGCCACGAGCCAGAAACGCCACACACTCCACCAGTTCTGGCAAAGAAAACGCGATGCATGTTCACCCGTGAAGGTCAAAGACGAATGAGTGAAAGCGTAAGACCAACTCACACACCTGACCCCGCCCCTACCTCTGACAGGCACCGCGTGAAGCAGATGAAAGTGCCTCACTATCCTGTAGTTAAACCAAAGCCCCCAACCCAAGGGGCTCCCCTACAACACAGCCCTCCAATTCTCCTGAGCAGTCACTCTGAGGGGGAAATGGGCCATACTAGGAGCACAGGTGACAAAGAGGACAATGTTTTAACCACGCAGGGAGGAGGGAAGTGGGGGGAGTTAGAGGGGGAGAGGGAGAGGGGAGGGAAAGAGAAACATTGACGTGAAAGAGACATATTGACTAGGTGCCTCTGCACAAGCCCTGACAGAGGCTGGGGATGAACCTGCAACCCAGGCACATGCCCTCGATGGAACCGAACCCGGGACCCTTCAGCGCGCGGACTGATGCTCTCGCACCCTGGCTTTGTTCTCTCCTGGTGAACCGTGGACAGCAGACCCCTCCCCCAGCCTTCTGCAGGAGGAACAGGGCACCCGCGTGCACACAGGAGGACCGAGCCCCGCTGGCTGCATCCCATCCCATCCAGGTTCGGACTCCCCTGGCAGCACGCGCACGGACTGGAACAATCAGAGGACCGCTCTGGTGCAAGGGCCACAGAACATTCTCCCGCGTCCCGGGCTGTGCTGGTGACAGCTCACTGAGCTGCGTCCTCAGGACCCGGGCGGCTCTGTCCTCCGGGTAATTCTGTTTCGGTAGAAACACTGGAAGGCGCGCAGAAGAGCCAGGCCTCAGCTGCCACGGGCAGTGCCCTCTTCTCTTTCTTGCCATGGCTTCTTTCCCTGCCCATGGCTGGCACGCAACACGTCTCCTGCCCCTTAACCATCTACCACCTGTATGCACCAAGCCCACTGCTTTAAGCAAGGAAGTGACAGTTAACAAATGGCTGATACAACGTGCCCTCCAGGTGGGATATAATGAGAGGTGTAAAAGGGGCGTGTCCTTCCTACAGAGCCATACAAATGATTTTTTAAAATATATATATTTTATTGATTTTTCACAGAGAGGAAGGAAAAAAAATAAAAAGCCAGAAACATCGATGAGAGAGAGACATCGACCAGCCGCCTCCTGCACACCCCCGACTGAGGATGTGGCCACAACCAATGTACGTGCCCTTGACCGGAATCGAACCTGGGACTCGCCAGTCCTCAGACCAATACTCTATCCACTGAGTCAAACCGGTTTCGGCCATACAAATGATTTTTTGTGCACACTGTAATGTTCCTTTACAGCCTTGCTGAAGGTACAAGCGCAGGATTACACAGGTTTGACCAACCTGGGCTCAGATGACTATTTCCTGACGGTTAAAATTAAACTAGATACGGGGGGGTTGGGGAGGGAGATAAGTGATGGAAGGAGACCTGACTTGGGGGTGGGGATTTGAACACACAACACAACACAGAGATGATATATTATAGAACTTTACACCTGAAACCTATACTATCATTTTATTACCTAACGTCACCCCAATACATTCCATTAAAAGATAAAGTGAAAGTGGGTGACAAGAAAGTAGACTATCCGACCTGTAAGGCCTTCTTTAATTGCAGTAATAAATGGCTTAATGTCCTATTGATTAAATCCTAGAAAGGAGAAGTTTTATGTTTAATAAATATCACATTCAATAAAAGGTTAGATTAGGCCTTTCATCATAACTGAATAGCTAAGGTACTGATTCAATATTTCCTAAGTGATAATGAAAACTTTCATTATCATAAAAATAACTATATCATTTCAAAACATGTGCTATCAGTACAAATGATACCTAAATTACATACATCTAAAATTCTGTAATAAAATTATGAGATGCATCATGTTTTAAGTATGAAAAGTTTCATCTCAATCATACTATATTTTAATGAAAAGTAAATATACATTCAACCTACACAGATCATCAATCAGCAGTGAAAAGGCCCTCTGTAATTTGTCGATCCAGCTTGGGGCAGGGGGGGAGGGAGGGTTGTTAAAATTGCTGGATTATTTGCTATACAATATAAAAACAAAATTCCCACAATAAGGCACAAGAAATAAATAAAAGGCACACAGATTGGAAAGGGAAGTAGAATTGTATTTACAGACATCATCTATATAGAAAACCATAGTCTACAAAAAAGCTACTAAGTGATTTCAGCAAGGTCGTGGGACATAGAGTTAATAGGAAACATCAATTTATTTCCTCGTACAGAAAACTGAAACTGAGGAAGACAATACCATTTAGAGTATCATCAACGAAGCAAACTACTTAGCAATAAATCCACCAAGTGCGTGCAGCACCCGCACCCTGCGAACTACAGCTCAGCACTGAGAGATCAGAGCAGCTGGATTGCACGCAGAGAACCATCTTCACGCAGAAGACTGAGTATCACCAAGAGGTCACAGTCCCCAGCGACGTACAGACCCAACGCAAGCCCCCCAAATCCCAGCACCACGAGAGACACGACAGAGCAGAGCTCATCTAATTAAAATCAGTGTTATTCCTGGAGTATGTTAAACGTGACCACAGAGAAAACAGCTGTAAAATACAGAAAAAAGGAAATGAGAAAGGAATTAACATTTCATATAAGAAATTAGCTGAACAGCCAAAACTGGTTTGGCTCATTGGGTAGAGTGTCAGCCTGCCGACTGAAAGGTCCCAGGTTCGATTCCGGTCAAGGGCATGTATCTTGGTTGCGGGCACATCCCCAGTAGGGGGCGTGCAGGAGGCGGCTGATCGATGTCTCTCTCTCAATCGATGTTTCTAACTCTCTATCCTTCTCCCTTCCTCTCTGTAAAAAATCAATAAAATATATTAAAAAAAAATCAGTTGAACAGAGAACAGTGATGTGGGAAATGAGGAACAAAAGCTATCAGGTACAGAGAAGACAGAACAGCAAAGGGGCAGAAATAGGCATCTTATTTATAATCACTTTAAATGTCAATAGATTAGATTCTTCAATCAATTGGCACATGACCACCTGGTGGGTGTGGCTCAGTGGCTGAGCGTCGCCTTATGAACCAGGAGGTCCCAGTTTGATTCCCTGTCAGGTTCACAGGCCTGGACTGCCGCCTCAATCCCCCGTAGGAGGCGTGCAGGAGGCAGCTGATCAATGATCCTCTCGCATCACTGATGCTTTTCTCTCTCTCTCCCTTTCCCTTCCTCTCTGAAAGCAATAAAAATGTATTTAAAATAAAACTATATACTGTTTACGGAGATCTCTTTAGATCCAAAACCAGAGTTAAAAGCGAAAGGATGAGAAAAGACATTGCTTGCAAAGTTCCCAAAAAGTAGAGCAATGGCTATATTAGTATCAGAAAAAATACACATTAAATCAAAAAAGGGTCCAAAACACAAAAGACATTGTTAATACAAGGTTCAATACAAGAAGATATAACAGTTATAAACATATCAATGACATTTACATAACAATGACAGACCACCCAAATACATGAAGCAAAGATTGAGAGACTCGAAGGAGAAATACGGAGTTTCACAATAATAGCGGCTGGAGACTTTAATATCCCACTTTCCACGATGGTGACAGCCCTCAGACAGGAGGTAGGAAACAGAGGACTAACAGCCCAACCCATCAGCCAGATCTGACCCAGCCCAGAACACACCCTTCTTCCAGCACAGGGGCCATTCTGCAGGACAGCCTGTCTGCTGAGCCACACGGTCAGTCTCAACAGGCCGAACAACAGAGAGCACACACAGGGCAATGGGAGGAAGTCAGTGACCGGCAGCAGAAAGTCACAACTTTGTGAATTCAACAAAACAAAACAAAACAAAACGTATTTTAAAACAACCAGCCAATGGATCAAATAAGACATCGCAGGAAAATGAAAATACTTAGACACAAATGAAAGTACACACAATAGACTAAAACTCGTGGGACGCAGAGAAAGCAGTGCTAAGGGGAAATATATCAATAAATACAGTAAAAACCAAGAAGGATGGCAAATCAACCACCCGGCGCCACGAGGTGAGGAGCTAGAAAACCCCGCAAAGCTGGAGGGAGTAATAAAGGTCAGAGCAGAGAACGGGAGGCGGACGGCAGGGAAGGCTCTCCCGGTCGGCCCAGCGCGGTCCTCGGAGACTGACACCCTCTGGATGCACAGACCCCACGGCTCCTCTCCCGGAGACTCGGCCGGGTCTCTGCGGTCAGGCCCGGACAGCCCTCTTCGGCTCTCCATCACCGTCTCCGGGTGTCTTCCCTGGGCGGGTTCTGCTCCACTGGCTTCCACTCCGTGCTGCCGGGAGACCTGTCATCCCCACGCCACTCCGCTGCTGCCCATTCGTTCGGGAGCCGCAGGCCCGCTTTCACCCGCGGTTTCCCTTCAGCTCTTGGTGCGAGCTGCTTGACTGGCCTTTTCACAGCCTCCCAGCTTCTAATTCTGGGAAATTTCCTCCTGTTAATTAAATAACATCTGCCGCTGCATTTTAATTTGATATTTACTTACTTTAATGTACGTGCCCTTGACTGGGAATCGAACCCTGGACTTTGCCATGCGCAGGCCACTGCTCTCACCACTGAGCGACCAGTCAGGGCTTATCTCATTTTTAACTCCCAAGTGCTCCTTTTTAATACATGTCTTCTGAAAGTACCAGCATGCTCCATGTTTTGCATGTATTGTCTCTCTGAGGACAATCTTTTTTTTAAAAAAATATATTTTTATTGATTTCTTACAGAGAGGAAGGGAGAGGGATAGAGTTAGAAACATCAATGAGAGAGAGACATCGATCAGCCGCCTCCTGCACGCCCCCTACTGGGGATGTACCTACAACCCAGGTACATGCCCTTGACCGGAATCGAACCTGGGACCTTTCAGTCCGCAGGCCGACGCTCTAACCACTGAGCCAAACGGTTTCAGCTAATTTCTTATTGATTTTCGGGGGGAGGAGGAGGGAGACACGTGTATGAGATGGCCCTGGCTTGTTTGCACGGAGAACGAGCCTTTTCCATCCGTCATTTGCATTTCGACCTCTTCTTCGGAAACAACCTGATCGTCCCTTCGCACGGCTTTCCGCAGGGACCGCCCTCCGTTCTGCCTTCCCAAAGTCCGTTAGAAAGAGGAGGAGCGGGAATCTCTTATCAAATAAACTCAATGGACATTCCTCTGAGTCTTTCAGGTTTGAGTTTTTCCTGGTGACAAACCCCGAAGTCTCTCGTTGTTACAAAATCAGAGCTATCACTGGTCTGTCCTGCTCCGTGCTGTGACGTCACGCCCGCAGAGCCTCCTCACTGCCATCCATCGCATTTGCTTCCCTTAAGTAACGAAGCAGCTGAGCGGCTGCTCCCTTTTCTCTCATCTGCATCTGAGTGCGGGGGCCTCTCTGGATCAGTGACAGCACGTGCTCCACGAACACGCCCCCTGCTGCGCGGACTCCCCGTCCTGCCTCCCAGGGCAGCTGCAGCTGGAGCACCAGCGTCTAATCCCAGGACAGGACAGGACGGGACAAGATGGGACAGGACGGGATGGGACAGGATGGGAGGGGATGGAACGGGGCAGGGCAGGCTTCCCCTGGTGGGCGCGGCCCCTGAGAGTCCCTCAGAGCCTTGTCGGGGTCCCCAGATCAAAACTATGTTCGTAACAACACTGAGCTGTTTCTGCCCTCTCCTCAGGAGGCCACATGATGTGCAACGACATCACTGTTCTGATGGCCCATGAAATGTATACGTGTGTATTCTTACATTTTCTGGAAATTTCTAAAGTGGTAGTTGAGGGTATAAATATGAGTTTTCAGAGATAACTGTTATTTACTGTGCACTGACTCACTACGGGTGCTCACGGCTGCAGCTTGTCTGGGAGGGAGACGGGAAGTGTGAGCAGAGCGGGGCAGATTCTCGGACACGTGTTGTCACATTAACACGTGGTCCCCGCCCTGGAATTCTGAGGGAAAACGGAGCACCTCTTCAGTCGCTCAGTTCTACCTGCCGGTAGCTGCACATCGCTGTATATTATTTTTCCATACAGAGACATTCTGAAATCCTTAAGTCTTCCTTGTGCTTATTATACTGGCAACTAAGAAGTACACTTTATGTCTGGTTTTACAATATTTCACCACCCACCCAGTTTAACCTCTAATTTCATGTTGTTAGCGAGAACCCGTGGAAACAAGGCTGTTCGGGGTCCATGGTAATTTGAGGGGTAGCTGGGGCTGGACAGCAGGAGGTCTGAGGATGGCTGGGTTTCAGGGTACCATGGTAACAAAACCCAAACATCCCCAAGGTTCACTTCTTCCTCACCCACATGTCCACTCTGGCCAGCTAGCGATCTGCCTGGCCATGTCCACAGCCCCAGGCTGACAGGCGGCCACCCTTTGGAACCACTGCTGTCGCAGAGGCCAGGGGGGGAGCAGGACACACCGAGGCTCACTCCGAGGTTCACACCCAGGTTCACACCGACGCTCACCCCGGCATTTAACGCCCCATCCTGAGCCTGACACCTGTCTTCACTCCCATCCCCGCTTGGACCAATCACAGGGAACCAGGAAGCACAGCCCTCCGTGAGCTGGCAAGCGAAGAGCCAGTAAAGTTGGGGGGACCCACAGACAGCCATAAGGGTGCCCCCTCATCCAACCCGGAAGACCTACCAGAGCGAGTGAGCCACAACCGCACAGCCAGACCCCCCCCCCTCCGAGGACAGCAAGGCCCAGGCTGTTTGCTGCTGACGCCTCTGATTCCGAGCTCACATTCCCGGCGGCATCTCTATCGCTGCGTCTCAGCAACCGAGTCCCCCGAAACCACATTCAATTAGATTCCGGGACGTCTGCCTAATGACCACAATGGAAGATTCATTCCTGGCCATATGCTCCCCGACAATCGGACTGACAGAGCTGCAGCGGCTAATAAAAACCTGTCACTTTTATGATGCTCGGTGCTCGCACCATTTAAAGGGGAAAATCAGGCGCCGGCACCAGTTAGTTAGCAGCGGGCCTGGGCCCCGGAGCCGCCGAGGAGCTGTGAGTGAGAAGGCGTGCGGGGCCGACCTGGCGTCCCTGAGCGGACACGGGTGTCGATGCGGAGAGGGGCCACCGCTCACCGCCTGAAGGGAATCCTGCCCGGTCTGAGGCTTCTCGCGGAACCCCAAATATGGATGCACTGGCCTGGCCACCGCAGCTCCTGCACTGTCCACTGAGGTGCGGGGCGGCTCCTGGCGGCAGACTCACCTCTGCAGGGGCAAGTGGTGGGCCGCTCACCCCCATGATCCACCTCTGTAAGGAGCTTCCCAGTAGAAGAGAAATTCAGAGGGATTGTGGGGGGGCTGACCCAGGGCCGGGGTGAAATCCAGCTGCTTAATTGGCAAGAGCCACAACCATACAAGAAACCCGATGCACCAGACACGGATTCACTCCCGCAAGCGCCAGTGCGGCGGCTCCATTAGAGGTGGCCAACAAGGGACCCTCTGCCAGTGCCACAAGGGAACAAGGGCAGACGGCCCACCCATGTCTGGCCTGCGGGGAAGCGACAGGCCCGGAGGGGAAGGCCAGCATGGAGGCGGACTCGGACGGAGGCTCCCGGGCCGGGCTCCTCTGGGCTCCGGCACAAAGGATGTGTTGGAATTTGCTCTCTCCTCTTGTAACTCACTGTAAAAAACTTTTTAAACTTGGATTGTTCTATACAGATACTTGGTGAGCTCCTTCCAGTAAGTTCCTCTAGAACAGTGGTTCTCAACCTTTCTAATGCCTCGACCCTTTAATACAGCTCCTCATGTTGTGGTGAGGAGATTAAAAAGGACCAACTAGAAATTAAACATATGCTGACTGAAATAAAAAATATTATAGAGAGACTTAACAGCAGACTAGAGGAGTGCAAGAATCAAGTAAAAAATTTGAAATAAAAAAAAAAAGCAGAAAACACTCAACTGAAAAAGCAAAATGCAAAAAGAATCCAAAATTTGAAGATAGTGTAAGGAGCCTCTGGGATAATTTCAAGAGTACCAACATCAGAATTATGGGGGTGCCAGAAGAAGAGAGAGAACAAGATACTGAAGACCTATTTGAAGAAATAATGAGTGAAAACTTCCCCCACCTGGTGAAAGAAATAGACTTACAAGTTCAAGAAGCACACAGAACCCCAAACAAAAGGAATCCAAAGAGGACCACACCAAGACACATCATAATTAAAATACCAGGAGCAAAAGAAAAAGAGAGAATATTAAAAGCAGCAAGAGAAAAACAGTTAATTACCTACAAGAATGCACCAATATGATTATCAGCTGATTTCTCAACAGAAACTATGCAGGCCAGACAGGTGTGGCAAGAAATATTCAAAGTGATAAAGAGCAAGAACCTACAACCAAGGAACCTACAACCAAGATTACTCTACCCAGCAAAGCTGTCATTCAGAATTGAAGGGCAGATAAAGAGCTTCACAGATAAGGAAAAGCTAAAGGAGTTCATTAACACCAAACCAATATTATATGAAATGCTGAAAGGTGTTCTTTAGAAGAGGAAGAAGAAAAAGGTAAAGATAAAAATTGTGAACAACAAATACTTATCAACAAGTAAATCTAAACAAGTGAATAAAAAATCCGATGAACAGAATAAACTGGTGAATATAATAGAATCAGGGGCATAGAAAGGGAGTGGACTAACAATTCTTGGGGGGGAGGGGTAAGGGGTAAGAGGGGTGCAGGAAGAGAGTGGACAAAAATTGTACACCTATGGATGAGGACAGTGGGGGGGAGGAAAGGGCAGAGGGTGGGGTGGGAACTGGGTGGAGGGGAGCTATGGGGGGAAAGAAGAGGAACCATGGTAATAATCTGAACAAGAAAGATTTATTAAATTAAAGAAAAGAAAAAAGAAAAGCCAGTGGCGGGGAAGTAGGTTCCGGGCAGCGAGAAGGCCAGAAAACCCCAGGGAGGCGGTGGGACTGAGGGAATCAGAAGGTGGGTTTGACTTGCTGAGGTACCCAACGCAGGCGGGGTATGTATTTCAGGGACAGATGCCCTAAAGAAAGGAATACAAGCCCTGGCCGGTGTCGCTCAGTGGATAGAGTGCAGGCCTATGATCAAGGGGTCCTGGGTTCCATGCCAGTCAAGGTACATGCCTCGGTTGCAGGCTCCTCCCCGGCCCAGGCCCAGGTCAGTGCTTATGCGGGAGGCAACCAGTCGATGTGTTTCTCTCACATTGATGTTTCTGTCTCTCCCTCTCTCTTCCTAAGAAAATGGGAAAATATCCTTGGGTGAGGAAGGGAGGGAGGGAGGGAAGGAGACAGAAAGCAAGAAATGAATGCACCTGTTCACTGGTTCAGAGACATCAGTGCGTGCCACGCTGTGCCGGGTTAACAGTGAGCCTTCTGCCTGTCGAACGCGGTGGAACAGAACATCACGGGCAGGTAGAGGACCCAACACCTCATGTGCAGGGCCTTTAAACAAGGAGCCAGGAGCCGAAACCGGTTTGGCTCAGTGGATAGAGCGTCGGCCTGCGGACTGAAAGTTCCCAGGTTCAATTCCGGTTGGGGGCATGTACCTTGCTTGCGGGCACATCTCCACTGTGGGACGTGCAGGAGGCGGCTGATCGATGTCTCTCTCTCATCGATGTTTCTGACTTTCTCTCTCCCTTCATCTCTGTAAAAAAATCAATAATATATATATATATTTTAAAAAAGAGCCAAGAGCAGACCCTGGCCCAATACACATGGAGAGGCACCCAGGGTGCTGGCAGGAAAATAATAGGATCAGGACGCCTGGTTAATATTCACTTGGTACAGCTTCACTCAAATTGTCAAAAATCAAAACTGGAGACCGAAGAGACCTCCAGCAGAAATGCAGGGCGGGGGGTGTACAGGCCGGCGGCAGCCCAGAAATCACAAGGGAAAAGAGGGGATGAGGGGCCGAGAGAGGATTCCTGGCTGGGTGACCTCTGGACAGCCAAAGGGACCCAACACGACACGGAGCAGAGAGCAAAGGGCACCCCAGCTCCTGGACCGGACGCGTGGGTTAGGGAGAAGCGGGCGGCAGTGAGGCAGGAGAAGCTGCAGTGACCAACTGAGCACAATGCCCAGAGGCAGATGCAGGCCGGGCCACAGCCCCGCTTACAGGGAGCCTCGTTGGGCGGGGAGTGTGTGCAGGCTGAACCCGGGAGATGCTGAGGACAGAGGGTGAGCCCGGCAAGGGGACGAGAGGAGCGAGGAGCACCGGGGAGCTGATGGGACGTAAGGTGCCAATGATGTCACCAGTGCATCTGTAGAGTCCAGTGGTTCTCAACCTTCCTAATGCCACGACCCTTTAATACAGTTCCTCATGTTGTGGTGACCCCCAACCATGAAATTATTTTCATTGCTACTTCATCACTGTAATCTTGCTACTGTTATGAGTTGTAATGTAAATATCTGATATGCGGGATGTATTTTCATTGTTACAAATTGAACATAAAGCATAGTGATAATCACAATTAGATATTGTGAAATATTTATTTCTAATTACTACAAATAAATGAAATTTTGTCTCGAAGCATGGTGTAGCACGGGTTAACAGTCTTAATATGACAACAGTAAACTACACGGCTATATTTTCCGATGGGTTTAGGTGACCCCTGTGAAAGGCTCGTTTAACCCCAAAAGGGGTTGCGACCCATAGGTTGAGAACCGCTGGTACTGATGGACAGTCAACGAAACACTCCCCCTGACTGTTCCTCGCTCAGGACTAACCATCACACAGTCTTCAGGCTGGCATGAGAACCCCCATTTTGCAGATAAAATAGCGAGGACCAAAAAAGAGTCAATGCCTTGTCTGCGATGCAAGAGATAACCTGATGGTGAAGCCCTGACCAGAAGCTGGCTAGACATTGATAATGTCCCTTTGGCTGTCCAGAGGTCACCCACCCAGCCATTATCTCAAACCAATCTCTGGTTCAAAGAACAGATCGCAACCTGCAGAGAGGGATCAGGAATTTGCAAAACCCGTCAGACAAGAGCCATCCCAATTCTAGAAAAGAACTCCCACAAATCAATAAAAGCGCTCCTTAGAACTGTATGCTCACGATAGTAATAAAAACGAACCGGCATTTACTGTCCATAACCAGGCGCCCGTTGCTGCGTTAAGCACTCTTGCTTAGTCTTCCCTACAGCGTCTGACAGTCCAGTTCTCGTCTGGCTCTGGCAGATAAGGACACAGGCCAGGGGGGTACAGGGACTCGCTGCTGGAACGTCTCACTCACACCGACTTCCAGGGCTTTGCTGTCTCAGCCGCTGCCCCCCTGCCCAGCTCCGTGGCCGGGTCTCTGCCTCCCCGGTAACCCCCGGGCGCCCAGCTTTCGAGGCCTGGGCTAGGGTTTCCCACTGCCCCCCCTTCCCCCCCTCCCCGCCCCGCTGCGGCTGAGTGTAAGGGCGGCGGCACCCTGCATCTGTGTTCTGGAAGCGGCCTCCGCAGCATTTCCAGCTCTGCCCTCCGCACAGGTGGGCTGAAGAGATAAACAGCCGCCATGGATGAGCCACACAAGCAAAACAGAAGCTGATCAAACAATTCCGGCTTTCCACAACCAGGAGTCACCTTTGAACCCGGGGTAAGTTCCCCTCAGAGGAAACATTACAAAATTTACGGAATGCGTTAACCCTCAAAATGTAACGTAAGTTCATAAAAGTACTAGGCCACTCTGGCCAGTGTGGTCCAGTTGGTTGAGCGTCGTCCCATGCACAGAAAGGTTACAGGTTCGGTTCTGGCCTGGTTAGGGCACATACAGGAGGCAACCGATTTATGTTTCTTCCTTTCTCTCCCATACCCTCTCTCTAAAAATCAATGAACATGTCCTCGGGTAAGGATCAAAAACAAGAACAAAAGCTCTAGCAGTTTGGCTTAGTGGATAGAGCGTCGGCCTGCGGACTGATGGGTCCCAGGTTCGATTCCAGCCAATGGCTCGATCCCCACTGTGGGGTGTGCAGGAGGCAGCTGATCAATGATTCTCTCTCCTTACCGATGTTTCTATCTCTCTATAAAATCAGTAAAAATTAAAAACAACAAAAAAAGAATTAGGCAACTAGTCATGACAGAACTCTATAAACATGAAAAAGTGACCTTTCAGGGTGATGGGGCAGAGGGTGACCCCTGTCCTCCAGTGCTGACCACAGAGGGAGCACAGCTGGGCCAAAACCGCAGAAATTCTGATTCCTGATCAGAGGTCACCCCAAGGGCCTCGGAAATACTTCCTGCCACCGTACAATTCTGTTTCCACGTCTCTTCCTGGGCACGCCATCTGCATATCTGGTGCCCTCGAGACACAACAGTTTAAAAAAGAGAAAAAAAGGCCAATGTCTAGAGTGGTCGGCAAACTCATTAGTCCACAGAGCCAAATATCAACAGCACAACGATTGATATTTCTTCTGAGAGCCACATTTTTTAAACTTAAACTTCTTCTAACGCCACTTCTTCAAAACAGACTCGCCCAGGCCGTGGTATTGTGTGGAAGAGCCACACTCAAGGGGTCGAAGAGCCGCATGTGGCTCGAGAGCCACAGTTCGCCGACCATGGGGACTCTAGACTTAGAGAAATGAGCTCGAGTTCCTTTCTGGGCCCAAATGAATAGTCTGGATCCCGTCTCCACACCCGGACGTGGCTTCTTTCTCCCTCAGAGCCTGACCTTACACCTTCTCTCGTCCATGTCCATCTGCCATCCCTGCCCACGTGCAGACGCCTTGCGGTCGATGTCTGCTGGCATTTAAAATATAGTTTTTTAATTGATTTTTACAGAGAGGAAAGGAGAGGGATAGTTAGAAACATCGATGAGAGAGAGACATCGATCAGCCGCCTCCTGCACGTCCCCCACTGGGGATGAGCCCGCAACCAGGATACATGCCCTTGATGGGAATCGAACCTGGGACCTTTCAGTCCGAAGGTTCTATCCACTGAGCCAAACCGGTTTGGGCTCTGCTGGCATTTTAATGCTGAGGAATGTTCTGGCTCTCGCGAGCCAGCGAGGGAACACTGTGCACTGAGTGCGTGCAGGCCCGCGTCCAAACAGGATCCTCTCGTCTCGAAGGAGCCACTCCACCTGCGGGCTTCCTCAGGAGAGCGGGGTGCAGGACACGTGTGCCGACAGTGGTAACAACAGCGAGGTTCCCAGTGGCCTCTGTTTGGTGTGTGGCCTTTTCCAACATTTGTGCTACTTTCTTTATGTACCTGTAAGTGGTTTTAAACCCTTTCGTGAACAAGGCAGGACATAAATAAAATACATAAGTAAAGTAAAAAGTTTAGTAAAAAAGCAAACACTATAATTCCAGAGCTGCACCAAACGGGCTGCTTGCATGCCCCGTATTTCCCGAGCCATTCTTTTATCACGGCACGCGTGGCAAATAGAAAAGCTTCCATGGAATTCTCTTTAAGAAAGCAAAAGGGGAAAAAAGAAAGGTATTTGGGTAGATAATGCAGGACCAGAGTATTACACTTTCAAGAGGCAATTGTTTGAAACGCCCAGAGCAGCCACATAATAACTAGCTTATGGCTCATTAAAGAAAACGATGTTTTCTGATGTTTGCTGATCGCATTAGGAGGTGCAGCTAACAGTCCCTCCCCGCCTCGAGGTAGGACCACCAGGCACCCCTCTGGCCTGGGCCGCGCCCTCCTGACCAGCTCTGCTATCCTGTCAGGGCCGGGCAGAGCCTCCGCC
>PVJN01053425.1:0-13743 GCA_004026805.1 Lasiurus borealis | reverse complement strand
AAAACAACACTATGAATACTTTCCATTATTCCTCAGGAACACAAGGAGTGAAAACTAAAATGCACTTCTGGAGTGCTTGGAGTTTCTTGGGAAGAAAGATATTATTGGGGTCCAGGTAATGTTACTGAGCCAGACCTCCCTCCTGGAGCAGCTCTAGAAATTCACACACTCAGGTATAGACCATACTCATGGCTCTATCCCTGAAGCCAGACTCTCCCCAGCTCTGACATGGAACAGGAGTTACTATCACATGTCAAGTAACTATGCAGATATAATTTTGTAATGGTCCTGTTTCTGTTATAATTCTCTGTTCCCTGAATTATTTGTTCTTACGGTGATCCCTAGTGATTCAAAAGTAAGCCCTTATTATGATTAAAAATCTACTGTAGCAATTCCTTTTGTTTCTACTATTTGAAAATTTTCCATTCTCTGTTTACTGAAATAATAATTAAAGCTGAAGAAGAGTAAAAGTGTTCAAATATGTAGTGACAGGAGGCTAGACTTTGGGTGGTGAGTACACAATAAGATAAATGATGTATTACAGAATTATACACTTGAAACTTATATAATGTGATTAACCAATGTCGTCCCAATAAACTTATTCTCACCAAGCCAGCCAACATGGCTCAATGCTAGAATATTGACCTATGAAGCAGGAGGTTCAATTTCCAGTCAAGGCATACATCCCAATTGCAGGCTCAATTCCCAGTGTGGGGCATTCAGGAGGCAGCCAATCAATGATTCTGTCATCATTGATGTTTCTATCTATCTCTCCCTCTCCCTTCCTCTCTGAAATCAATAAAAATATGTTTAAAAAAAAAAACTTTTTTAAAAATGTGGCCTACCAACTTCCACAGGTGAGAATTAAGAGCCAATAAGTTCTATTTCATATACCAGAGGACAACTTCTGCCTGACTTGCAAACAATTCAACCCAACAAGCTGATTCTCTGGTATTCTCTTCCTTGAGTCAGACATATAGCTTCTCATAAGACATTGTGAAGACTGCTCTTACAAAGACAACATTCAGGGATCTCCAAAGTCACACTGCAGTGGTTCTGAGTAACTAGTATGAAGGATGATCTGATTTAATGAAGTTCTGAATTACAAGAAATTGGCAGTGTATAGTCAATATTGCTTTGTGATTGTGAGGGCAGGCTCTGAAGAGATTTCACTGGGCTCAGAAGTGGCAGTGGGACCTTGTGCAACAATTTCTCTAAAGCCTCCATTTCACCACCTCAAGTATGGGGATTACCAAAGTACTAACTGATGGTGTTATTGTGAGCATATCTGCTATATTAAGAGTGAAATAAAGATGGACCACCATGAAGAGAATCCAAGATGGCGGCATAGGTAAACACCTACACTGCTGCCTTGCACAACAATTTCAAAACTACACCTAAAAGACAGAACAGACATCATCCAGAACCATAGGAAAGCTGGCTGAGTGGAAATTCTACAACTAGAGGGAAAGAGAGGGGCTCACGGAGACCCGAGGAGCTGCAAAAAGCTGAGGTACGGAGTCGTGCTCGTGGAGAGAGTGGGTGCCAGAGTACCTGGCTGGTTTTCTCTGGCAGGAGGGAAACGGAGACTCTCAAAGGCATTGAACCCCTTATCCTATGACACTAAACCCCCAGATCCAGCCGAAACTCATACGGGGGGGAGTTTGGACTGTGAAAAGGGAGAGGTGCACGGAAATTTAGGGGAGTCACAAAAGATCAGAGGACTGGTGGCGCACACGGCACTGTGCAGAGGACAGACTGCTGACTGTGCTATGCCACTCCCAACTATGCCATTTCTGACTCCACTAAGCCCCTGTTTTGGGTGAAACCCAGGGGACCTAGACTCGTGTGGTCCTGGAGAGCTGGTGAGCCAGAAAGACAGCAGTTTAGAGGCACTGTGCGAGCGCACAAGGACGGCTCTAGCAATTACCCAGTCACATGAGACTCAGGGGCCGTGGTGGGCGGGGCTGACTGGAAGGCAAGGTGGTTTCTTAAGCCCTGAGACTCCACCCATCCCAAGCTCAGCAGAGGCTTTTTCGGTTTTGCAAGTCTGGTATCATTAGGCTGAATCCAACACAGAAGTTCTCTCGTCATAGTGAAAATGCCTAGACAAGGGAAGGGATCACAAACGAAAAAAATGGAGGAAAAAAAACAACTGGATATAGAGTTCAAAATCACGCATATAAGGTTTTTCAAAAATATCCTAGAAAAGTTGGATAAAGTTAGCGAGAGCCAAGAGGAGATGAAAAAGGACCAACTAGAGATGCAAAAGATCCAACTAGAGATGGAAAAGGTCCAACTAGAAATTAAACATACACTGACTGAAATAAAAAATATTATACAGAGTCCTAACAGCAGACTAGAGAAAGGCAAGAATCAAGTAAAAAATTTGAAATATAAAGAAACAGAAAACACTCAACTGGAAAAGCAAGAAGAGAAAAGAATCCAAAAATGTGAAGATAAAGTAAAGAGCCTCTGGGACAGCTTCAAGCATACCAACATCAGAATTGTGGGGGTGCCAGAGGAAGAGAGAGAGCAAGATACTGAAAACCTATTTCAAGAAATAATGACTGAAAACTTCCCACATCTGGTAAAAGAAATAGACTTACAAGTCCAGGAAGCACACAGAACCCCATATAAAAGGAATCCAAAGAGGACTACACCAAGACACATCATAATGAAAATACCAAGAGCAAAAGACAAAGAGAGAATATTAAAAGCAGCAAAAGAAAAACAGTTCATTACCTATAAGGGAACACCCAAACGACTGTCAGCTGATTTCTCAACAGAAATGATGCAAGCCAGATGGCAGTGGCAAGAAATATTCAATGTGATGAATAGCAAGAACCTACAACCAAGAATAATCTATCCAGCAAAGCTATCATTCAGAATTGAAGGGCAGATAAAGAGCTTCACAGATAAGAAAAAGCTAAAGGAGTTCATCAACTCCAAACCAGTATTATATGAAATGCTGAAAGGTACTCTTAGAAGAGGAAGAAGAAAAAGGTAAAAGACAAAAAATTATGAACAACAAATACATATCTATCAACAAGTGAATCTAAAATTAAGTGAATTAAAAATTTGATCAACAGAATAAACTGGTGAATATAATAGAATCAGGAGCACAGAAAGGGAGTGGACTGATAATTCTCAGGGGGAAAGGGGTGAGGGGTGTACAGGGAGACTGGAGAAAAATCATATACCTATGGATGAGGTCAATGGGAGGGAGGTAATGGCAGAGGGAAGGGTGGGAGCTGGGTGGAGGGGTGCTATGGAGGGGAAAAAAAGAGAAACAAATGTAATAATCTGAATAATAAAGATTTAATAAAAAAAAAAAAAAGATGGACCACCATGACCATTACTGGTTTCATTATCTATACTAATAAAAAGAGAAATATGCAAATTTACCATTTTTCCATGGTGCCCACAAGCCAATCAGGAGTGGGTATGCAAATTAACCCAACAAATATGGTAGATTACTTCGTATATGGGGGAGTTCCACACCATCTCAGTAGCTCCGGGCTTCTGGGAGCATGGGAATGGGAAAAGGCAACTCTAGGCCAAAGCAAGGCAGTGACAGAAGCCAGGGGAAGGAAGGCCCATTCATGTATAAATCTTCATGCATTGGGCCTCTAGTCTCATTATAACTGCCACTACATAGCCATGCATGGGGAGAATGACAAGATAGGACACTTGAACTCTCATCCTGTACCTGCTGATGACTGAGCACATCTCCTGACTTCTCTGGTATTTCTTTTACTGAAGCAAAATCATGGTTTACTATGAGTTTAAGACTATACAAATAAAAGCATTCAACATAATAACCCATTGTGGTAGAAGTGGAATTTCAAACCACTAGCTTCACACTTCATTTCCATAATTTTAAATCTGTACAATAAAAAGAATGTATCCCAATGAAATACTTTAAAGTCCACACATAGAACAGCCTGGGGTGTCAGCAAATAAAATAATGTGCATTTACTGAGTGCTTGCTAAGGGTCTTGTTCTGTGGTAAGTATTAGTTATTCATTATTTCATTTAGCACATGTTTACTCATCCCCTATATGTGCCAGGCTTTCTTCCAGGCTGGGGAGACAGAGAGTTGAACAAAATAGACAAGGTTCCTGATCTTGTGGAGAAGATGTTTTATTGGTGGAGAAAGATAATAAAAAAATAAATAAATAGATAAATGAACAAGGTAATTTCAGATGGTGAAAAATGTGTAGAAAATAATCCAGAGTCATATTTTGAATTTGGGGTGCTGGTAACTACCCACAGCAACCCTAATGAGGAACCTATGAGTATTATTCTTTTTTAATGCTTAGGAAGTCAATACTCAGGGTAACTGATAAATTTGACCAATTTTTACAGGTAATAATAGTCCAGATAGGGATTGGAATCCAATGTCTTACCCACTATGCAAATTGCCTATGTAATAATGAGGTTTTGCTTATTTAACTGTCATGGCTCTCACAGAGTTATACACCAGGATAAACCATATGAATTATATCACATTCCAAAGCGGTTAATTCTGGACTAATGAGGTCGAACCAGGTAAAGGCCAGACACAAGCAGACTTCAGGGTCTCAGAGCAGCTGGGTTCAGCAGCTATGTTTGTCACAGAGAATCCAGTTGCCATTTCCAAGGCAAAAATTGAGCTTCTGTTGTAAAAATCAAAGAAGACTGAATTTACTTAGAAGAAAAAATCAAATTCAGAATGAACACTGTCTTCAAATTCATTTCTGTTATTTCTGCTTTTTGGTCTAGAGGTAAAATTGTTCTGGGGAAAAAATATCATTTTTCCTTGGAGGAGAGGAAAACTTAAATTTTCTCTTTTCTGGAGGGGGAACTGGATGAATATAAAGATTTTTCAAGAAGAGAACCCAAAGGAGGTCAAAGGAAGGGAAAGAGAGGATCTAGGATTGTCAATCCATTAACATGGGAAGAGGAGTTTGTGGAACAGAATCTTATAGGAGGAGGCAAGAATCAATGACCCACACCATACCAGGGAAAGCAAATACTGTATTTTTCCATGTATAAGATGCTATTTTTTTTCTAAAATTGTTAGACTGAAAATTGAGGGGTATCTCATATATAGAAGTCAGCCTAGGAGGAGCCAAGCAGGTGCATAGCTGCCTATTGTTATTGAGATCAGCTGATGCCATAATTGGAGGTGGAGAGTGTGCAGATGTAACAGGGACTGGAGCATTCTGAGCCCATAAAGATGTCAAAAAATAAAAAGATAAATAGATTAAATGATTGCCTTACTCTGCAAAATTCAAACTGAATGTGATCAACTATGCAAAAGAACATGGAAATAAAGTGGCAGAGAGATAATGTGGATCTCCTCCCATTGAATATATGATCAGACAGTAGAGAAAACAGGAAGAACAACTCCTTAAGATGCCAAAAAAAAAAAAAAAAGGCCTTAAGAGGAAAACCAGCAAAATATTTAAAATGTTGATTTCTTAATTTTGGGTCAGAAAAGTGGGAGGCATCTTATTCATGGGGGTGTCTTATACACAGAAAAAATCATTTAGGATTATCAGTCCATTAACATGAGAACAGCAGCTCATGGAACAGTGTCTTATAGGAGGAGGCATATCCTCAAGAACCAATAACCCACAACATATCAGGGATAGCAAATATACCTGAACAGGTGCACAGAGACACTGATGTTCCTAAAGCCACTAGTATTTAATCTCTTAATGGACAAATGAAATTATCATAAAGTATATATCTGATCATATTCCATGAAAAAGAATGGAAACATTATGGCAATTATTTTGAATTGTCTGAAGGCAATCATTAAATAGAATTCTAAGTATGCCACTTTCTTAAGAATTCATAAACAACTAACCTCAAACAAATTGGTAGGTGTATACTGTTTAAAACATAGACTGGCAGGTAAGACTAGAAATAAAACAAAGTTTTAGACATCACTTAAAGTAAACAAGAGCTAAAATAACAATAATTACTATAAGAATTTTTCTTTTTGTCTTGTCCAAAAGTTTACCTGAGCTAACAAAACATGAAGCTATACAGTGCAACATGATACCAAATTACTTAAATCATGAGAAATTGTAGTCTATGGAAAAGCCATAGGACAAAATTAGGAGAAATTGAGAGATTGGATGCATGCTTTTCATGTTAGTTTGGTATGACAGTATGTCCCCATTGACCCACATAAATTCATTCCCAGAGAAACATTTAGGCGGCAATTATCACCAATTTTCCTCCCATTACGTGAGGTTCTAAATATGCTAATGATTTTTCATTTTAATTTCATGCTAAATCAGTATGTCCACACAAATCTATTTTCTACCAAGGTTCCAAAATAGAAGCAGCTGTACAATGGCAAAATTAGGACACAAAGATAAAAAATGAAGATCACAAGAGGATGATGAAAAAGAATCTATGTATAGTGAGTGTCTTTGGAAGTTGCTAATTCATTCCCAGGAAAAATATTTTCATATAAAATCAGTCCAATAAATTAGCGTTGCCAAAACTATGTGACCAGAGAAATGTCATTGGGCCAGAAAACTTGGTAGAGAATACTATAATTACATTAGGCAATTTTACCGTTATCCACTATAAGAAAAAAAAAATTTTCATGACCATATATATTCCTCCTGCTTGTGATAATCTGTGTGAATACTCTCTCCCCTTAATCTTGCCTATGTGATTTGAAAGTTAACTCCACTCTGACTATGACACCAAGAAGGGTTTTGGATTCAAAGAGCAACAAGAACATTCTCTAGGCTAGACTACTAAGACAAGAAATGGACACTGTCATGTGACCCGCTAAAATAATATCTGAACTACTGAAATTTATTCCTAAGAAATTTGTTGGAATTCTTGAATCCCTGAGTATTTTCTGCTGGATTTTGAAATCAGTAGAATATAAACCTAGAATGGCAGAGTGAGGGGGTGGTAGTGAAGGACATCTTTCCAGAAAAAATGGAAGAATCTTTCTGAAAATAAAGCCCACAGATAAATATGTAGAGCTGAGACATGTGGAAGAAATGGCACCATGATAATATCTTTGAGCTCCTGATCCAGTTGTATTTCTGGACTTTTTAGATCAACAGATCAATAAATTCCTAGTTTTCTTATTTTTTCCAAGTTGGATCTCTTCAAGTTTAGTCTCTTTCAAACAAACAATCCCATTGAAGTCACTCACTCTCCACTTTCCAAAGCATCTGGCTACAAATACAACTTTAACTTACAGAATACACTCAGTATATCCTCTTCCTAATGCCAACTTTCATGAAAATGAATCAAGAAGTAGAAATCAGGAGAATAAAAGCTTATTTCCTTTAAATTCAAATTTCCCTTATGTACAGAAGGCACTCTTATTTTATATTCTAATTAAATTAGGCCAAATTTCTTTTTTAGTACTTAGACTTTAATTTGCAGCCATGATTTCATTAATATAAAGTGATGGAAGTACCTGGAAATGCTAGGGTCTCTAATCGACTGACTCAGTCCCGCTGAACCTCTGCAGAGACAAATTTCATCTCGTTGAATGAAATTCAATGCCTATCATCATTGCAGGAAAACTACAACCTTCCTCCTCAAAGTAAATAGATCTCTGCCTCCTTATTTAAAGATAAAATGAAAAGGCTTTAGACAAAATCTTTTTTCTCCTGAATCTATCCCATCCTCTTCTTTACTCTTGTTCCAGGAGAACAGGCTCCTGCCTATTCTTCTACATTTCTGTCCTCTGGGTTCATCTCTACATGATTATCAATCATCAGTTTTCTCAACTACACATTCTATCTCCTTCTCATAACTGCATCCTTCCCACCAACATTTAAACATGCCCAAACTTATCCATCTTCATATAAAATTCTCTCCCTCAACCAAACATCCTATTTCAGTTATACTTTCTGTTCTTTTTTTTCTATTTTTTAAATTTTATTGTTTAAGATATTACAAATAGTAGTACATATGTCTCTTCCCCCCCTCCCTTCTATTCCTAACACTTTCAGTCCTTCATATCAAAATTCTTGAAATAATTGTCTTCACTAAGTGTTTCCACTCATGCACCTTCTGCTCACCAACTTTACATCCTGAAAGGAGAAATGAAGGCAATGTGTATCTTTATGGGGTTAGTGTTTGGATAAGGGACATACCCAGATAAAATAATTTATACAGAGGCTAACACACAGTTAAGTCTCAACAGGTTCCAGCATTATTATTCAGTCATTTATTTAGTAAAGATTTATTGAGCAACTCAGTGAAAAGTATCATGTGAGATATTTTATTATAAGTACATATAATCTAGCTTCATCTCTCAAGCCTCTGATAGTCAGGAGGGAGAATGAGAAAAGAAAACATTTCACAAAGTTTGGACTGAATCAATGACAATGCAAGCAGAATCAGTGCAGAAGGCCATTCAGACTGTGGAGTATAGCATTCCATGAGACAATATTCACATGGGCCAGATTATCAATCATCAGTTCTCTCAACCACAGGATGTGAATGAAGTTCCCTGAAGTTTTACAATACTTCGGTCCTGAATATAAAAGAATTGAATAGTGAGTCCTGATATCCCATGGAAGAACAAAACTATTAACTCTCAAGTTCAACAATTAGAGCAATCAAGATGGTAAAAAAAGGTTCAGTGTTGATGATTCAAAGACACTCAAGACCACTCTTATTCTGACTCTACTAGCTCTTCCCAAATTTTTTCTCTTCATTCCTTTAGGAACACCAGAAATTTTGAAAGGATTCTCTACACCTTCCTGGCATTCCAGGTGGGAAACCCCAGCATCCTAGGTGTTGTATGGTATGGAAAATCCAAGGTTTGTCTAGAGAGCTCCTTGCAATATCAATAATGATGCCTTTCTTAAACCCATATTTCAAATGATAGGCTTATTATTTTAAGAACACAATGATTTGGGGCCTGCTAAGCCTAAATAACTTACTAACAATCTTGATAAGACTTCCTCTGCTTTGTATCCCCTTCTTGCTCCACAATTCTTTGAAACAGATGGCCAATTTTAAAACACTTTCCCTACTATCTCACTCATACATTCTCATCAAGGGTACCATCTGGGTTATCTTTTTAAATCTCACTGCAGGCTGCTAACTGTTTGTCCAATATCCATTCCTCGCTTCTTGCTAATCAAGGACATTTTGACACCCAATGTTAAAATTCACTAACATTCACTGTATTCACAGATATAAATATAACTAAGACTTGTCTCTCTGCTCTCATCATACATATTATGCACTCTTTTATTTTCCATTGAAAACTATTTTTAGTTTAGGGTTTCTAGCAAAGCTTAGACTCATTAAAATCATTTTTATTATCCATGACAATAGATATAACTTTTATTATGTTTTCTCCAACTTTCCCTACTTTCTAGTATCTATTCCTAAAAATGATTATAGCAGAAGCCACATTACAGTAAGTCCTCACTTAACATCATCGATAAGTTTTTGGAAACTCCAACTTAAGTGTAATTATGAAACCAGTTTTATCATAGGCAAATTGATATAAACAGGAGTTAAGTTCCTACAACATATTTACAGTCACAAAAACATTATCAAACTTCTAAAAAAAGACAAAAACATTTGTAATTTAAACACTGAAATAAATGGAACTATATGGACACTAAAGAAAAAAAGTAATAAAAACAGACAAGATAATTGTTTTCCAACCTGCAGATTGTAGTTCAGAGTGGTAGGTAACCAGTGATTGGAGCTTATCTCAGTAGCTTAGCTCACAAGATGGGACCCACCCTGGACAGGAAGTCTTCCATTGCAGGGAGCACTCATGCACATACCCACACTCTCAGACTGGGACATTTAGACATCCCAATTCATCTCACGTGCATCTTTGAGATGTGGGAGAAAATCAGAGTACCCAGAGGAAACCCAAATAGATAGAGGTCCCAGATGGGAATCGATCTTTTTCCTCATCAATATTATAATGAAACACTGTGAAATGAAATGATGATATTCAAAGGCCTGCTGTATTTGGGACACAGAGTTCCATAAATGCCTTGGAGGAGATGGCTTACCAACTGGCTCACCAGTGCCCTAAAAGCATGAAATTGCATCACATGGGTAAATGACTTACTCCTGGGGAATATTTTATCCTTTGTGTTTCATCACAAGGTCAATTGTGACCTTACTTGTGTCCTATTTTTCAACATTAGCTGCATTTAACAGCTGCATGCTTAATTATCTAAGACTCCAGTTCAGCACCTGTGGTTATATTATCTTATTCATTTGTAAATGACTTTGAATGCAACTTACTCAGGCTCAGTGCCCTTTTACCCATTGGACACAGGGCGTTCTTGTCTACACTAATATATGGTCCAGTTACGCATGCAGTTATTTAGCAAAATATAGGATTTTTTGCAACTTCTGAGGAGTTTTAGTTTTCGCTAAGGGAACAATAGTTATGGATACAGCAAGCCCCGTTAGTGTCCACCTAGATGTTTACTGACTTCCAACTGCCAGTATGCAGATACTCAACATCTCCACTACAAGTAGACAGCCACTGGGATCGCTAATGTCCAAACTAAACTGCTCTTTTACCCCCTAGAAACTTACTTTTCCCAATATCTTCTTTTCCTTAGCTGAAAGTAATTTCATTCTTCTAGTTGCTCAGGCTAAAAAGCTTGGAGTCAGCCTTGACACTGTGTGTGTGTGTGTGTGTGTGTGTGTGTGTGATAACCCATACCCAATCCTAAAGAAACACTGCCTTAAAAATATATGAGAACTAGGTCACATTCACTGCTACAAGCCTGGTAAAATCATTATCATCATCATCATCTATTATTTGAATTATTGCAATGTCCTCCTGATCAGTCTTCTGCTTTCATCTTTTCACCTTCTCAATAAAGAAGCTAAAGTGACTCCTAGGAAACCTATCCTCTTCTCAAACCTCTCCATCTTGCTCAGAGAAAAGACCAAGGTGTTCATTTCTGTCTACCGGTTCTGACTGACTGCTCACCTCCCTGGGGGACTTTGTCTCCTTCTGCAACTCCCTCATTCACTTTGCTTCAACTACACTGACCTCCTTGCACTTCCTCAAATAGCCAGGGGTTCTTACTTGAAGTCTTTGCACTGAATTCTCTCTTTATGATGCTCTCTCATTGCTATCACAGGGTATTTCTACATGGGTAGGTCCCTTCCCTTCTTCAAATATCACCTTAGTGAAGCAGATCCTGACCACACCCCTTCCTATTTCAAAATGAACTTTTCCTGCCATCATCTCAGCACTTCTGATCTCCCTGATGAGCCATTTTACTTTTACAAAGTACAGATCACCTTCTGACATTCTATGTATTTACTTATTATGTTTATTATTTATTATCTGTCTCTCCTTGCATGGGAGGGTTTTTATTTTGATGTGCCTCCACTTGAGTAAGTGTCACCCCAAACAAACACAGCAGTGCCCAGTAAATGTCTGTTGAGTGAATGATTACTTGGGAATGCTCATTGTAATTTGTTTCCTATTTTTCTTAGCTAGCCTATCAAAGAACAAAGCAAAAGCAAGCAGACACCACCCTAGTAGACAGATCCAATTATCTTAATTTTAATCTTACCAATTAAGTGATTTCATTAGAACCAAAAGTTTTTCTGTTTTACAGTGAGATCTACAGTCATTGCATACCCTGGTATGTTAAAGAAAAAAACAAAAATTCCCTTCACTGGCTGGGCTGTACTTCGTGTTTCAAATAAAATTGAGATCTGAAACAAAAAAGGGGTGGGGAAGGACTACTTCCTAAAATCTCTCCCTCTTCTAGCTCAAGAAATAAAAACTCCAGGGACAACTCTGGAATTTTCTATCTCATTTGTTTTTCATTAATTTTAGTAAGGTACAGTGATATCATTATTCTCAGTCACCCTGGATAATTCCAATATTGATTTTGAGATTTTGCCAGCCATTCTATAGAATGCATGTCATTTATAAGGTTCTACTTCACTTCTGTGGGCATATTTGCATTCTGAATGTTTTATACTTTCCAGATGATAATGTCATATGGAATATGATAGCATACTTCTCAGTTCTAATCATATCTAACTCCAGCAAACTCAAGACTCTTTGGTTTCTTATTCTATTTCAGTTTAATTCAAATGAAATACAAGAGGAAATTCTTCATAATTATCTAATGTTGAAAAAATATTGAAAAAGTTTAATTACTGAAGCCAAACTATGCAAATACTTTCACAAAATATTCCCAAACTCTATATTTTAAATTATTTATTATACTTATATAAACTGACTCATTTTCAGAAAATAGATTAAGAAGGAACAATATATAAGAATAAAATGATCCAAACCTCTAATGTAGAGGTTACAAATTGAAACGACTTCAAGGACTAAGGGGGTCACATAAACATGTAAGATGGGCCCATGATACACAGCAAAGAGTGGTGTGGATTGTGGCAAAGTGAAACTCTATCACCTGCTTATGGTGGCAGCAGTTGCTACTTAGCCAAAGTGAATAGTTGTCATGAGGAAATATGGTCAGTGTTGTCAAATTTTTATTTGTATATATGATTTTTTTAAAGAGATAACTAAAATCTGGATTTTTAAAGGAAATTTCACACTCTGCATGGCAAACAAAACACATCCAGGCCACAAGACTGAAAACTTTACTCTAATTAGTACTATCAAATGTTAGTACCTACTAAAACTCAAGTTTTCTACATTTTCCAGTTTTGACAAGATATTTTTACTAAATTTCATAGGTAGTAGGAGTCTCCAGTTGTTACTTGATTCCTGGTTGTTAACGCAGTCTTTCAACCAGTGTAGACGGCTAATATGCCAATACAGGTATCCACCTCACTAATCCAAGGTAAAAAAAAATACAGTAACTTCTTTCATAGAATCTATACATTGTCTTTAAAAAGGTCCTCCACGTTATCATCCTAGAATATTCTCTGAGAATTCTGCCACAAATACATATGACCAAAAGCCTGAAGAGACCCTGTGTTCTACACTGGGGGACCCCTCTCTCAGACAACTTACTTTGATTCATTTCCCTCCCAAGCCTTCCCAGTTTTTTGTTTTGTTTTCATTTTTTAGGACATCTGTTATTATGGAAATAAGGGTGCCAAAGACTTGGACTGAACTGAATAAAACCCCAGTTTCAGTAAAAAAAATGAGCTGATGTTCAAGCAAGGGTCACACCACATTCATATCAGGTGTGGGACAACAGAGCACCAGATGTAAATCTCATCTAGTAATCAACTATGTATTCTTAAAGTTTTTTTTAAGAAGCTCAATTTGTATACTCTATCTTTTGAAAATTTGCTCTGAGCTTATAGTTTGCATAAGTGTACTTAGAATAGCTATATTATACCCCTATCTAATATTTATATTTTTTCTCTCAAATCAGGAACAGAGAGCATTCATTTTCTTTGCCATGACTTTCCTTATATAATGAACATTGGTATGCAACTTATTTTCTAAGGAAATAGGTTGGATCATTGATAGTTCCCATTCCAGAATTTTAAACTATGGCCTTTCCCTTTGACATCTGGACTCATTTTCTTTAAATTTTTATTTATGGTGAAAGAGAGATAGAGACATCGATGTGTTGTTCCACTTATTTATGAATTCATTGGTTGATTTTTATATTTGCCCTGAACAGCAATCAAACCTACAACCTTGGTGTTTCAAAATGAGGCTTTAATATCATTTTGAAGCTACCTGGCTAGGGATGGGCTCATTTTTTAGCTTAGATAACATCCATTCATCCACAAACATTC
>PVJN01053424.1:0-13739 GCA_004026805.1 Lasiurus borealis | reverse complement strand
ATGGTTTCTGTTGAGAAATCAGCTGACAGTCGTATGGGTGCTCCCTTGTAGGTAATAAACTGTTTTTCTCTTGCTGCTTTTAATATTCTCTCTTTGTCTTTTGCTCTTGGCATTTTAATTATGATGTGTCTTGGTGTGGTCCTCTTTGGATTCCTTTTATGTGGGGTTCTGTGTGCTTCCTGGACTTGTAAGTCCATTTTTTTTACCAGATGTGGGAAGTTTTCAGTCATTATTTCTTTAAATAGATTTTCTCTTTGCTCTCTCTCTTCCTCTGGCACCCCTACAATTCTGATGTTGGTACGCTTGAAGCTGTCCCAGAGGCTTCTTACATTATCTTCACATTTTTGGATTCCTTTCTCTTCTTGCTTTTCCAGTTGAGTGTTTTCTGTTTCTTTATATTTCAGATTTTTTACTTGATTCTTGCCTTTCTCTAGTCTGCTGTTAGGATTCTGTATATTTTTTATTTCAGTTAGTGTCTCTAGTTGGTCCTTTTTCATCTCCTCTTGGGGCTTGCTAATTTTATGCATCATCTCTAGCATCTCTAGTCGGCTCTTTTGTATCTCTAGTAGGCTTTTGCTAAATTTATCCACCTTTTCTACCATATTCTTGAGAGACCTTATAAGCATGGTTTTGAACTCTATATCCAGTCGTTTTTTTTCCTCCATTTCTTTTGTTTTTGATCCCTTCCCTTGTTTTGGCATTTTCACTTTGTCGGGGAAACTTTTTTATTTGCAAGACCACAGAAGCCTTTGCTGAGCTTGGGATGGGTGGAGTCTCAGGGCTTAAGGGACCGCCTTGCCTTCCAGTCGGCCCTGCCCTCCACGGCCCCTGAGTCTCACATGACTGGGTAATGGCTGGAGCGGTCCTGTGCGCGCGCGCCCGCAGTGCCTCTAGACCACTGCCTTTCCAGCTCCCCTGCTCCCCTGCGTACCAGGACCACACGAGTCTAGGTCTCCAGGGTTTCGCCCTAAACAGGGGCCCAGTGGACTCAGAAGTGGCGCAGTTGGGAGGGTCTGTCTCCCGCCCACTTGCAAAAGCCAGCGGCAGAATCAGCAATCTGTCCTCAGTGTGGCGCCGGCGCCCTGTGTGTGCGCGTGCGTGACGGGGACCAGACCCTCCTATCTTTTGCGACTTCCCTAAATTTCCGTGCACTTCTCCCTTTTCACAGTCCAAACTCCCCCTGTATGAGTTTCAGCTGGATCTGGGGTTTAGTGTCGTAGGATAAGGGGTTCAATGCCGTTGGGAGTCTCTGTTTCCCTCCCGTCAGAGAAAGCCAGCCAGGTACTCGGGCACCGGCTCTCTCAGCGCGCGCGTCTCCGTACCTCAGCTTTTTGCAGTTCCTCTCGGTGTCTGTGAGCCCCTCTCTTTCCTTCTAGCTCTAGAAATTCCACTCAGCCAGCTTTCCTGTGGTTCTGGATGATATCTGTTCTGTCTTTTAGTTGTAGTTTTGAAATTGTTGTGCGAGGCAGCAGTGTAGGTGTTTATCTATGCCGCCATCTTGGCTCCTCCTCTGCCTTCCATCTGTTTACATCTTCCTTTATCTCTTTTTTCAGTGTCCTGTAGTTTTCTACATATAGGTCTTTTACCTACTTAGTTAGGTTTATTCCTAGGTGTCTTAATTTTTTTGGTGCGATGGTAAATGGGATAGCTTTTTTAGTCTCACTTTCGGTAATTTCACTATTAGTGTATAGAAATGCCACAGATTTCTTGGCATAATTTTGTATTCTGCTACATTGCCGAATTCATTAATTAAGTCAATTAGTTTTTGGATGGAGTCCTTTGGGTTTTTTATGTACAAATAAGGACAGCTTTACTTCTTCTTTTTCAATTTGGATGCCTTTTATTTCTTCTTCTTGTCTAATCGCAATGGCTAATACATTCAGTACTATGTCGAATAGGAAAGGTGAGAGTGGGCATCCCTGTCTTGTTCCTGTTCTTAGGGAAAATGGTTTTAGTTTTTGCCCATTGAGTATGATGTTAGCTGTGGGTTTCTCATATATGGCTTTTATGATGTTGAGGTATGATCCTTTTATTCCCACCTTGCTGAGAGTTGTTATCAAGAAAGGGTGTTGGATTTTGTCAAATGCTTTTTCTGCATCAATTGATATGACTATGTGATTTTTATCTCTCAATTTGTTTTTGTGATGTATCATGTTTATTGATTTGTGGATATTGTACCATCCCTGCATTCCTGGGATGAATCCTACTTGGTCATGGTGTATGGTCTTTCTGATGTACTGCTGAATCCGATTTGCTAGAATTTTGTTGAGGATTTTGGCATCTATGTTCATGAGAGATATTGGCCTATAATTCTCTTTCATTGTGTTGTCTTTATCTGGTTTTGGTATTAGGGTGATGCTGGCTTCAGAGAAGGTGTTTGAAAGTGTTCCTTGTTCTTGAATATTTTTGAATAGTTTGAGGAGGATAGGTTTAATTCTTCCTTGAATGTTTGATAAAACTCTCTTGTGTAGCCATCTGGGCTTTTGCTTGCTGGAAGCTTTTTGATGACTGCTTCAATTTCTTTCATAGTTACTGGGCTATTGAGATGTTTAGATTCTTCCGGATTGAGTTTTGGAAGGTTATATTTTTCTAGGAATATGTCCATTTCTTGTAGGTTATCCAGTTTGTTGGAATAGAGTTGTTCATAGTATTTTTTAACAATCCTTTGTATTTCGATGTGATCTGTTGTTATTTCTCCTCTTTTGTTTCTGTTTTTCTTTATTTGCATCTTCTCTCTTTGCTTCTTGGTGAGCCTGGCTAAAGGTCCATCAATCTTGTTTATCCTTTCAAAGAACCAGCTCTTAGTTTTGTTGATCTTTTGAATTGTTTCTTTGGTTTCCATGTTGTTTATCTCTATTCTGATCTTTACTATTTCCTTCCTTCTGCATACATTGGGCTTTTCTTGTTGCTCTCTTTCTAGTTCTTTGAGTTGTAAGGTTAGGAAATGTATTACCATTGTTTCCTGTTTTTTGCAGGGCTATGAACTTCCCTCTCAAGACTGCTTTCACTGTGTCCCATAAATTTTGTATTGTTGTGCTGTCATTGTCATTTGTTGCCATGATGTTTTTTATTTCTTCCTTGATCTCTCTGGTTACCCAGTCATTGTTTAGTAGCTTGCTGTTTAGTCTCCATGTGTTTGATTTCTTTGTATTGTTTTTATTGTAGTTGATTTCCAGTTTTATGCCACTGTGATCTGAGAAAATGCTTGGTATGATTTCTATCTTCTTGAATTTGAAAAGACTTTTCCTATGACCTAAGATATGGTGTATCTTTGAAAATGACCCAGGTGCACTGGAGAAGAATGTATATTCTGTGGCTTTGGGGTGAAATCTTCTGAAGATGTCAATTAATTCCATCTGGTCTAGTGAGTCATTTAGGATTGATGTTTCTTTGCTGATTTTTTGTTTAGAGGATTTGTCTATTCGTGACAGTGGGGTACTAAAGTCTCCTACTATGATTGTTTTGCTGTCAATCTCTCCCTTAATATCCTCCAGGAGTTTTTTTTATGTATTTAGGTGCTCCTATATTGGATGCATATGTTTACCAGAGTTATTTCTTCTTGTTGGATTGTCCCCTTTAGTATCATGAAGTGGCCTTCCTTATCTCTTGTTATGTCCTTCACTCTGAGATCTAATTTGTCAGATATAAATAAAGCAACCCCATCTTTTTTTTTTCATTTCTATTTGCCTGAAATACCACCTTCCATCCCTTCACCCGCAATCTGTGTGCATCTCTTTTTCCGAGGTTGATTTCTTGTAGACAACAGATATATGGATCATATTTTCTTATCCAATTGCTTACTCTATATCTTTTGATTGGAGCATTTAATCTGTTTATATTTAAAGTTATTATTGATAGGTACTTATCTGTCACTATTTTTAATCTTTACTCCCGAGTTCCTTCTTCACTTCCTACTTCTTATTTTTTACACAGGCCCTTTAACATTTCTTGCATTGCTGGTTTGGTGGTAATAAATTCCCTTAGTCCTTTTTTGTCTGTGAAGCTCCTGATTTCACCTTCAATTTTGATTGAAAGCCTTGCTGGTTACAGAATTCTTGGATTCAGAGCCTTCCTTTGCATGGCTTTGTATATTTCATTCTATTCCCTTCTGGCCTGTTGAGTTTCTTTTGAGAAATCACTAGCTAGTCTTATGGGTGTTCCTCTGTAGGTAACTTTCTGTCTCTCTCTGGCCGCTTTTAAGATTCTTACTTTATTGTTGGTGTTCACCAATTTATTTATAATGTGCCTTTTTGGAGTTCATTTTGCTTGGGACTCTGTGAGCTTCTTGGATTTGTGTTGGTTTTTTCTTTCCTATATTAGGGAAGTTTTCTGTCATTATTTCTTCAAACAGGTTTTCTATCCCTTGCTCAGTTTCCACTCTTTCTGGAACCCCAATTATGTGGGTGTTCTTTTGTTTTGTGTTATCCCAAAGCTCCCTTAGGCTCTCCTCTTGCTTTTTAATTTTTTTTTCTAGAAGCTGCTGTAATTGGGTATTTTTTCCTACCTTGTCTTCTAGCTCACCAATGTGGTCCGCTGCTTCTTGTAGTCTACTTTTGATGCTTTCTTTTGAGTTTTTTACAGCAATGATGTCATTTTTCATTTCTTCTAGATTATTATTAATTTCTTCTTAGTTCTTCTTCATTTCTTCTTCGCTCTTCTTCATTTCCTCTTGACTCTTACTCATATTGTCGATTTTGTCTTCCCTTCTTTTCAACCACCTTCCGACCATTTCTCTGAACTCTTTCTTTGGCAGGTTTATTTCTGCTTCTATTTTGTTTATTTTCTTTTCTGGTGATGCCTGCTTTTCTTTCATATGCGGACTGTTTCTTCATCTGCCCATGGTCTTTCTTCTCCAGGTGTCTGGTTATGTAGTTCTGTTTTCTACATTGATTTAAAGACACAAACTACAACATGAGCAGGTACAACACACAAGGCACTGAACAGAAATGTATTCATGATCTTAATAATCACAAATAAGGTGACCACCAATGAAAGACAAATTAGGGGTAAGTAGAGAAAGAAGAGAAAAATGAGGAAAAAGAAAAGAAAGAAGTGGTAAAATCAAATTGGGAGAAGGGAGAAAAAATATAAAAAAATAAAAAAAAGAAGAGCAAGAAGAAAAGAGAAATAAAAAAAGTCAGATAGAAAAGAAAGAGAATAAGAGAGAAACGGGGAACAAATTATAGATGTGAGGAGAAAACTCCAATAGAACAGCCACTAATCCCAACAAATGCTGGCAACAAGTATCTGGAGATTAATACAAACTGCAAAGAACAACTAATATCAAGGGAGGCAAGAGAAAAGAGAGGTAAAAAACAAACCAAAACAAAGCGAACAAAAAAGCAAAATAAAACAAGTAGAATAAGCAAAAACAATCTCACAAAAAAAGTATTAAAAAATTGATATAATCACCGTTCAGACAAACAACAACAAAAGGATATAGAGAAAAACAATTTTTTCGATAGTGAATATAAGAAAAGAGAGATTTGTATGGACTTGGAGTAGGGGATTTGAAATTAGATATATAAGTGGGGTGAAATTTTAACCAGGTAAAAACAAAGAATAGGGAGAATCTAAAGTTAGAAAAGGGAAAGAATAACAAGACAACAAAATGGGGAAAGTTAGGAAGAGAGTGTTGCCATAAAGGTAGAGTTGAGATAGAGTAAAATTATGCTAAAGGAAAGATGAAAATAAAATGTAGAACTCTAATCCCAAAGTAAAATAGAGAGAAAATAAAATGACACTTTTTTTTCTCAAAAAGGTGAAATAGTAGTAGTAATAATACTAGTTGAAAATAAAAATGTAATAATTAAAAAGTAAAATCAATTGAGGAGAAACAAAAAAAAATAGTGTTTTTAATTAAAATATTAAAAAATAAATAAAAATAAAAAAACAGAATGGGCAGTAGTGGAAATAATTCACTCCCACTATTGTTCTGTTTGGAACTTCTGTTTACCAGTTGGGAAGGTATTGAAGTTCCCTATGTTCCATTCCTGAGGTGTGCCTTAAGCTCTTTATTCTTTTGTGATTATGTGAGTGTCAATTTGTGAGTCATCCACTGGGTGGCAGTGTTTTGTAATTGACCTCTGAGACTAAGCACAGGACCTCTCTAGCCTGTGCTTAGATCCTGCTACTTTGTGGTACTCAATACCAGTTTGTGGGGATGGGTTGCCCCAGAGCTGATTCTCTGATGGTTATTCTGTGCTCTAATCCCCAGGTTCCAGAAAAACAACCTTCCCCTGCAGTCTCTCAGGATGTCTCCAATTGCATGATCCTACGTACTGGGCTTAGCAATCAGAAGCCAGGGTCTGAAGAGGGAAAGAGTGTTGTTTGTGCTCTCCTCATTCCCCGCTCCTGTTCTAGCAGCTGGGACGCTGTCTTTTTGCCTCAGATCAAAATGGGTTGCTTTCTAGAGCTGCCAACAGCTCTGAGGGTCCCCTTCCACACTTAGGGATCACACCCTGCCCCACATCCATGGACCTCACCAGAAGCAGCTTTCTCCCCCAGTCCAGTTCCCACAGTGTGCGTGTCTCTGTTCTGTGGGACAGGAGACTTCACCTTATCCCAGACGAAATCTGACCTTTCTGTATAGCGTGTGGAGCTACTCTGAGTACAAGTGTCTGTGTCGATTGGAGAGTGGTATTTTGGGTCCCCTGGCTGTTCGGTGGGTGCTGCAGCTGCAGCTTTCACACCACCGTAAACATCCACTTCCCCCTGCAAGATGGCACTGGTGACTCTGGGAGACAAAAACCCCGTGGCAGTGGGGCTGCCTGGTCAGGGGAGCCCCGAACAGCAGTCCCCCACCTTCTCCAGGAGGATAACTGTCTCTTAACTTGCCAACAAACACTCCCAGTGCGACTCTCAGCTGCTCTCTCCGTCTGCCCAGCGTCAAGGCTCCGCACACGTGAGTCTATTCTGCCGACATTTTTTCTCCATGTCCCAATTTTGGTGCTTTTTAAAAAATTTCATTAACAAGTTTGGCAATTTTTACCAACTTTCCATTCCTGGTTGTGCCTTTCCTCTAGAAGGAATCATATAAGCTGTCATCTAACTTTTATTTACAAGCAGCTAACCTTCACTAAGTGAATTTTAGAGAGAAGACAAACCATGACCAGGGAAGACTTTATATATCTGGGAACCATTCTCCAGCCCCACAAAACAGCGATGCCTGCCGCGTTGTGTCAGTAATGGGGCTATGGTATTATGGCAGTTACTTTCTGCTTTTAACCCCCAACTGCATGGACCCTTCTCTTCAGTGCCCTGCTGGACAGCTGCAGGGGTTACCAACCTTGCCGAGTGTTTTTTGGGGTAGTTTGATCAGCAGGCTTATGTCACCAGAGTGATTGCTTGCAGTTCTATTGCTCTGTTGTTCTTCACTTTGTTCCGGACTGTGCGTATCAAGCACTTTGGGACTTTCCTCTACCAACACATCATTGATTACATCTATTAGGCCTTTAACCTAGAGGCAAACACATAACCTGTCATTTGTATTGCTATTTAAAGAACTCACCTTCACCAGGGGTGTTTGCAGACAGAGAAGAGGAGAAATCAGGACCAGGGAAGGGTTTGTATCTGGGAGCTGTTCTCCAGCACCTACACAACAGGATGCGTGCCCTATTGTGTCATTATCAGAGGTAAGGGGATTGGAGGGAGCGGGTGGATTAATCAAGTTATGGTCTTCAAGAGCTGATCTGAAGAAACCACTCTATTCTGCAAACCCACAGCAGATGAATGCTTCCCTTTAGGTCCCTGAACAGTTTCACATGATACCCACCATGTCAGATACTTCTTCAACTATTGCCTCAAACAGGTTTGGTTGAGCATCTAAAGTGTGGTCCACTTCTAGAGCAGCTGAGGCTATTCCCAAGCAAAGGAGGGTCAAAAAGATTGAAGCATTCATGTTTCAATGACCTGAGAAGAAAAAATAAAGGCATCTTTGGTTAGCAATGCTTCTAAATTGCCACCATACTTGCCCAAGCTGGTTAGGCTCATTGAACAAATGTCAGTCTGAGGACTGGAGCGTCCAAGGTTGGATTCCTTTCAAGGGCACATGCTTGGGTTTGGGTCTCAATCCTGAATAGGGTGCAGGCAAGGGGGCAGCCAATCAGTGATTCTCTCTCTTCATTGATGTTTCTCTCTCTCTCTTCTCCCCCCTCCCTCTCCCTTCCTCTCTGAATTCAATAAAAAAACATTTTTTAAAAAAGTGAATTGCCATCATATTTTTGTCTGAGTCATATAGCCACTATGATGAGGTAAAAACAAAAATTTAATTCATCCTCCCAAGGACTTATCCAAGTGTGAGGATTTGATGGAGAAAATCAGTCCAGATGGAGGTATGTGATTCAGTCACTGAAGGAAAAGCAGTGGAGAAGGACTCCAGATTTGAAACATGATGTGCAAAGATCATTTAGCTTGGAAAAAGATTGTGAGGGTAGCTTATGGGTTCAGGATCCTGAGGCTTCAAAGAGAAACCAAGTAAAAGGCTGCTCCAGGAATTTAGCAACACTGCCGAGGTGACCCAGGAGAGCCTCCCTCACAAGGACTCCTGACCCGAGGTAGGGACAGAGGTCCCAGGAGTTAGGTGGCACTTCCTACTTCCTCCCTGACTACTTTCTGGCGGGATGACATGTGCCTTCCAACCTCCTCTCTTTGAATTGAAAACTTTCCTCATAGCCCTGCCAAGGGAAGGTGAGCAGGAGGGCAGCCAGGGCTCAGCTGCCCCCACCTGGCCTGTGCCACTCATACTCCTACTCCTTCCCCAACCAGGGACGTGCTCACCTAGCATGATGGAGCCCAGAGAAACCTTCTCCCCTTCCTCTCCCCCCTCCAACACACACACACACACACACACACACACACACACACACACACCAGTTCCTGCATCCTGACAGGGCCAGGCTCTTCTGAGGCTCAGATCACTGGCCAGGGACAAGAGGCAGGAAAGCAGGCCGGACCTGAGGGAATGCAGCCCTTCTCCCTGCCCACCCGCACTCCTGCCTCTTGCACAAATGCTGAAACAGTAATACAGCACGGGTCCAGCAGCAGATGGGCCATGGTCAGGCTGCTGTGTCCTGCCAAGCAATGGAAGAGGATCTTTTCCAATGAAGAGCTAGGATCCTGTCCCCCAGGGTGTTGGACAGGCTGGTTCTTGGGGTGGCCTAGCCCAGCCTGGCCTGGCAGAAGCACTCACCTGCAGGTGACACAGCTGAGAAGGTACAGTCAGCAGTGGAAGGTCCAGGGGTCGCTGATGGATAGTTCTGACCCCAAGGCCTCCCATTTAAGGATCCTGAGCAGCCTAGCCAGGTCCTCCCCAATCTCTTACCCATGCCTCATTAGCTAGGTAGCCTGTGGGCAGGGCCACCAAATACTGGGTCTCCAGGTGAGTGACAAAGCTAACTCTAGGGGATGGGAATGACCAGGGAGAGGTTAATGGGGGGAAGAAGTCATATGTGATACTTTAAACAATAAAGAATTTATATTAAAAAGAAAAAGCTCACTTGGTCCATACTGGTCCCTGGGTAGATCCTACCTGCCTTGGTGACACATGGGGGTGACTAGCTAGGTAGAACCAGGAAAACACTGAGAATTGTTTCAGGGAGGGACTGGAACCCATTTAATTCATTACCTGCAGTTCAAGCTGTGGGCAGGGGGTTCAGGAACAAGAGCTTACAGGGAACCACAAGTGGTATTTCAGCATAACCCTGCCTTTCCTCTCAGTTCTAGGGGTTTTGGTTAAAACCTCAAGAGGACTGAGAAAAGCCATCTATCTGGTGGCTCTTGTTAATTCTACGGGTGGGGGAAGGCAGGACTCACAGGCACATGTGCTCATTGTCTCAGGAAGGGCGCAGCTGGGTTTGGAGAAAATGGGGAGTGGGATGGCCATGCCCAAAGCACAGACAAGGAGGGCCAAGGCCTGGGGCTGGGATGACTGGGGTGGACTGGGAGGGCTCTAGGGAAGGCAGGCACTCCTAGGGCTCCTGTCCTGTTCCCCCAGCAGGAGTCTCCTCCCTCTCAGGCCTTCCTCTAGGTCCCCAGAAAGGACTCATTTACAGAGAAATGTGGTCTAGTTATGGAGGAGAGGATGGAAGCAAAAATGGCTTTTACTTTGCTACTCTATAAGTCTCATATCCAATTGACTTTTCTTCAGTTTTAACTAAAAAATTTGCTTTAGACTTGCATTAAATGACTTTTACTTTTATTTACAGTTAATGTCAGCATTTAAAGGATATGTGAAAAGGTTTGAAATGAAGGGAAATGTATTACTATGTTTAATGCTAATTTACATAATGAAGGGAAATGTATTACTATATTTAATGCTAATTTACATAATGAATTGAAGAAACACAAACCAGAAACATTGTATGTTTGTCTTTTCATTACCTAAAGTATGTATTCAATATGAAAAATACTTAAGAAGTCATTCTTATTTCATGTCCATTTCCACATCACCTTTTCCTATGCATATTTTCAATTCTTTTAATAAAAAGGAAGTCACGGTTCATGTACACTAGTGAAACTAGTAAGTTGCTACTTACAATGAAATTGACAAAGTTTGTAGAAGCACACCCAGACACATGCTTTTTTACACTGGTGCTATAGATATAGCATAAATAGACTGGAGGACCATTTTCCAATGTACATTCTGGGGCATGAAGTCCATTCTCATGGATGTCCACTGTCACCAGCATCCATCTTCAGATCCTCCATCATCCACACTGAAGCTTTGTCCACACTGAGCTCCAACTCTGCATTCCTGCCTCTGGGCCCTGGCAGCCTTATTTATTTTCTGTCTTGAATTTCCGACTTTAGGTACCACACTCACACAGTTGGAATCACGTAAGATTTCTCCTTTTGTGCATGACTATTTCACTTAACAAAATAGCCTTGAGGTTCATCCATGTCTAGAAGGTGTCTGAATTTTTTCTTAAGGTGAATAATATTCTGTGTGTAAATGTACCATGTTTTGTTCTGCCAATCATCCCTGGATGAGCATATGGGTTACATCCACATTAGACTACTACCTTCCACACAGTCCCACAAATGTTTGAGTTCTTCATTTTAATTCAGAAGTAGAATGAATTGGTACATGTAAAAAGTGTGTTTATTTTTTTTCTGATTTTTTTCACAACTGTTGCACCATTTTTCATACCAGCATTGCACAGGATTCCAATATAATGTGATTTGCAATTATTTTCTCAGACTGTGAGTTTTCATTTTATTAAGTCAACAGTGATCTTTGATAGACATTTTAAAATTTATCATATCTAATATCTACTTTGGGTTGCTTGTTCTTTTAATGTATTATGCCAAAAATACAGATATTTTAGTATCTTGAGTTTCTACCCTCATGTTTTAATCTAAAGTTTTATCAATTTATTTCTTATGTTTGGGTCTCTGATGCATTTGTGTTAATTTTGTAAGGTGTAAAGTTAGGGTCAAATTTCATTCTTTAGGATGTGGATATTGGATTTTTCCAGCCTGATTTGTTGGAAAAGTCATCTCTTCCCTATTGGATGGTCTTGGTATCTCCATACAGTCTTTGAAAATCTGTTCATTTACGTTTTATCTTAAAAATCTTTGAGTTTGTAGAAGCTCTTCTCTCTCAAACACAACCAGCACGTGCAGTATGTTACATTGTAAATGGAGTTTTTGTTTTCTTTTTATAATACATCATGAAATTCAGCAAAGTCACTTATTCAAGGTATTTAAGTACATATTTTAATCTATATTTTTACAGTTGCCCTTGAGTCACAGATTGAAAAGATTGCACAGGTCAGTTAACCTACTTGCTACTGCAGGAACGCCTGCCCCTCAGGCAATTGCCTCACAGGAGGTTGTGTGGCAGGTGCTGTTCCAAAGAATGGTATCCCCTTTACTTCTGGAATGTGGTACATGCAGTGGAGAAAGCACAGACCCTACTTAGACCGCCTCTGTCCCAAATGTACAATGAGATCAAGAGGTATCTAAATGTCAGAGAAACATGGCAAAAAGCCTTTCAAGCAATAAATTATATCATTTAATTCAAGAAATCTGTTAAATAGCATCTTACAGAAAGATAGAGTGACTAATTATTAAAATGGTCAGAGTTGAGTCTAACAATCCTTAGTTCTTGCTTTGATAAAATACAATTGGCAATTTTCCTGATTTTTATTTATAATCCTTTCTCTGCAAAAATTTATTATTGTGTGCATCTTTCCCAATTTCCTTTGCTCATAAGAGAAAGAGTTAATAATGTTTTACCTCATTTCTGGAGGTTTCAAACCACAGGGGAATAAACAAATCTACTTTGATGGTATTCATGGTCCTAAGGCCACTAAGAACCTCTCCCAATACAGTGGTACCTCGAGATATGAGTGTCCTAACATAGGAGAGTTTTGAGATACGAGTCGTCGAGCGAACGATTTTTGCTTTGAAATACGAGCAACATTTGAGATAGGAGTAATCACTCGGATCAGCCGGCTGCACACGACCCACCAGTTTACCTCCACTCGAGCGTCTCATAGTTTCCCACGCCTCAAGGTTACGGAACGAATTAAACTCATATCTCGAGGTGCCACTGTATAATGATCCCCTCCAATTTATTTAAATTCCACCAGCCAAGACTTACTCTTGAAAATCGTGATGCAAATAACTATTTGTAAGGTGGTTTGGTACCATATACAATTTTATGCAACAGAGTCCATTTATGGTTTGATGTTCATATGAAGCCACTTATGAAGTAACTTACCTCTCTGAGCTACTGGAACCTTATTTTTTTTGTAGGGCTAAATAGTCAACCACTTCATTAAGCAAATAAATTAACTAAGCTATGGTCTTCTGTTCTTGTTTTTTGCTTTATGTGGATTGAGCATTTAAAAAAAGTAATCTAGCCCTAGCCACTTTGGCTCAGTGGATAGAGTGTCAGACTACAGACCAAAGGGTCCCAGGTTTGAATCCAGTGAAGGGCCATTATCTTGATTGCAGACTCGTCCCTGGCCAGGTCCCTGGTCAGGAGCATACTGGAGGCAACCAATCTGTGTTTCTCTCACATCGACATTTCTCTCTGTCTTTCCCTCTCTCTTCCACTCTCCCTAAAAATCAATGCCAAAATATTCTTGGGTGAAGATTTTAAAAAAGGAATGTACTTTTTGGTTTTACTATTAGTCTCACAGGCTTTGTCTCTCTATTTTACTTTATTTTATTTTTATTTTTTAATTAAATCTTTATTATTCAGATTATTACATTTGTTTCTCTTTTTTTCCCCTCCATAGCACCCCTCCACCCAGCTCCCACCACTCCCTCTGCCCTTAGTTCCCTCCCATTGACCTCATCCATAGGTGTATGATTTTTGTCCAGTCTCTCCCTGTACACCCTTCACCCCTTTCCCCCTGAGAATTATCAGTCCACTCCCTTTCTGTGTTCCTGATTCTATTATATTCACCAGTTTATTCTGTTGATCAAATTTTTAATTCACTTAATTTTTAGATTCACTTGTTGATAGATATGTATTTGTTCATAATTTTTTGGCTTTTACCTTTTTCTTCTTCCTCTTCTAAAAGAATACCCTTCAGCATTTCATATAACACTGGTTTGGAGTTGATGAACTCCTTTAGCTTTTTCTTATCTGTGAAGCTCTTTATCTGCCCTTCAATTCTGAATGTTAGCTTTGCTGGATAGATTATTCTTGGTTGTAGGTTCTTGCTATTCATCACGTTGAATATTTCTTGCCACTCCCATCTGGCCTGCATAGTTTCTGTTGA
>PVJN01053423.1:0-13743 GCA_004026805.1 Lasiurus borealis | reverse complement strand
TCCCACAGGTGGTGACCATCTATCTCACAGGTGGTGACCATCCCACAGGTGGTGACCATCTATCTCACAGGTGGTGACCTTCCCACAGGTGGTGACCCATCTCACAGCTGATGACCATCTATCTCACAGGTGGTGACCATCTCACAGGTGGTGACCTTCCCACAGGTGGTGACCCATCTCACAGCTGGTGACCATCCCACAGCTGGTGACCCATCTCACAGGTGGTGACCATCTATCTCACAGGTGGTGACCATCTATCTCACAGCTGGTGACCATCTCACAGGTGGTGACCACCTCACAGCTGGTGACCCACCTCACAGGTGGTGACCATCCCACAGGCGGTGACCATCTCACAGGTGGTGACCCCACCTCACAGGTGGTGACCTTCCCACAGGTGGGCAATCAGTGGGCGGCCGGGAGAGGGAGGACAGCTGGGATCCAAGGCCCCGAAGGGCCGCTGAGGGGGACCAGCAGGTGGCCCCATCCCGCCGAGCTGGGAGTGAGCTGGGAGCGAGCCCCGGGCAGCGGGTGGAGGGCAGCCTGGGACAGAGCGCCGGATGCGCTGGGCCGGGCGCAGGGCCGGCGGCCAGGGGACTCCCTCGCGGCCAGAGCCCCCGTCGCAGGGCGGGGCCGGCCAGCCCGACGGGGGGACCCAGGTGACGACCTTGGCCGCCCTCCGGGAGCCGGGAGCCGGGATCAAAGGGCCGGGCCGGCCTGGCTGCGGCCTCGCCCGCGGCGGCGCCTCTGAAGCCGGCCCGGCGGCCGGCACCTGTCCCGCACCTGTTGTCGGGCCACTCAGTGTCCCCCCCGCCCCCCCGCCGCCCGCTGCCCGGCCACCCGGCCGCAGGGACAACAGGAAAGTAAACACTCCCCCGCCCGCCCGCCCGCCCACCGCCAGGAAGTGGCCGGGAGGAAGCGGGGCTGCCAGCAGAGCCCCCCGCGCCGGGGACACCGCCAGCGTTATTTATAGCCTGGCTGGGGGCACGGCCCGGCTGGCCCAGGGGTGTTGGGGGGACACTGGGGGGGGAAGGGTGCACAGACTCAAGTTGGCACCTTCAGACGTGCACACACGTGTGGGGCGTGGGGGGAGCCCCTGACATTGAGACCCGGGGTCACAACCAGCCAAGACCCCCCCCCACCCCCCACCACTCGCCCTGAGCCTCCAGAATCCAGGCCCTGCCCCTCGGCCCCTTGGCCAGGCTGTGGGTCCCCATGCCCGAGCCCCAAGTCCAAGACCAACCCCCCCCAACCCATGCTCAAAGCCCCAGCACGCCAGGCCCCACCCCTGCCTGAGAGAGGGAGGGGCAGACCCCCCTCCCCCAGCGATGACGGACGGGCGGGGGGTAATGGGGGGGTACTAGCCTCCATCTGACATCTGCCTCTGCCCTCAGGGACCGTGGAGCAGGGAAGGTGACAGCCAGAGGGCAGGGAAGGGGGAGTCCCCTGCAGGTCCGAGGCCTGTGGCCGGGGGGAGGGGCGGCCAGGCCCAAGCCAGGCCGGGGGTGGGGCCGCCCAGGGGACAGCCAGCCAGGCCGGAAGGTGACCTGTGCTCCACCAACAGGACACATGCATGACTCAGGACCCGCGGGGACAGGTCCCAGCTCCACGGGATGCGGCCTCGGAGGCTCTGGCGTCACAGGACGTGAGGCGGGGGTGGCGGTGGCCACGGGGGCGGGGAACCTGGTAGGATGGGGCTTCCCGGGCGCGGCCAGGCGCTCCGGCGGGGCCTCAGGTTCCCACCGAGACTGTCTCCGGGGCCTTTTTAAAAAAAATTTTTTTTTTAATATATTTTATTGATTTTTTACAGAGAGGAAGGGAGAAAGTCAGAAACATGGATGAGAGAGAGACATCGATCAGCCGCCTCCTGCACCCCCCCTCCCACAGTGGAGATATGCCCGCAAGCAAGGCACATGACCCCGACCGGAATCGAACCTGGGACCTTTCAGTCCGCAGGCCGACACTGAGCAACACCAGTCTTGGCTCCGGGGCCTTCTGAGCACGGGCATTCGAGGGGCGCTGGGGGCCAGGAAATGCTAACGCCAAGCCTCTCTTCCCGCCCCACCCCCACACCCTGCTCTGCACCCCCACATCCTTTCTGGACCATCCCTGCCTCGGAGGGGAGAGGAGTCCTTTCCCATGGAAGCAGGCCTCCCCTCCTGAGGGTCCCCATCGACCCTGCCCCGTCCCTGACCCTCAGAACTGGGGCCTTCCTTCCGCCCAGGAGCCCAGGGCAGGGCGGGAGACCCCAGCCCAGCGGTTCTCCACCTTCCTAAGGCCGCGACCCTTGCATACAGCTCCTCATGGGGCGGCGACCCCCAACCATGAAATGTTGCTACTGTGATGCATCGCGATGTAAATATCTGCATTTTCTGATGGTCTTAGGCGACCCCTGCGAAAGGGCTGTTCGACTCCCCAAAGGGGTCGCAACCCACAGGTTGAGAACCACTGCCCCAGCCCCAGCCCCAGCCCCAGCCTCCTGCTCTGACCCGGGCAGTCAGTCAGCAGGTGCCCCAGCCCCATCCAATAGGAGCAAGGACTTGGGCCAAGGATCGGGGTGCCCAGGGGGCATCAGGGTGTGGGTGCTGGCAGCCTGGACCCCGCCTGGTCATGTCCTCAGACGGGTCCCCGTCTCTGCGCCACATCCCACTGGTCCCAGGCACAGCTCGGAGGGCAGGGGCGCCCTCCCAGGGCCCTGTGGGTGCGGGGACTCAAGCCTGACTCAGCTCTGACCTTGGGGCGGGAAAAGCCCCCCCCCCCGCCCGGGCTGGGCCAGGTTGCTCGGGGCCACATCCGGGAAGGCTTTCCCGTCATCGTCATCAGGGAAGGAAGAGCCTCCCTGACAGCAGACACCTCATTTCCGCCGCGCCCACCCCCGCTCCCCCACGCCGTGCGAGGCTCTAGGTCTCGGGGTCCCGCCCAGGACGGACACCCGGCAAAAGGCCCACCCCGGGCAGCTGCAGGGCTGAGCCTGGGGTCCCCCGGGGCCTGCGGCTGCTGATGCTGCTGCTGGGCTCCAAGGAGGTGGTGGGCGAGGAGGCGTGTCCGCTGCCCCCCACCCCCGCTACTCCCGGAGACCCCAAGTGCGGGGCCCGACCCCTGTGCCCGTCTCCAGGACACACCGAAAGGGGCTCCCGCCGGGGAGGCGGGCGCCCGCCCCCTTGGTTACGGCTCCACAAAGCGGCGGCCGGTGCTGAGTGACAGGGCACCTCCCCCGGCGGTGCTCAGTCCTGGGGGTGATAGACAGGTCCCCAGAGGCCCAGCCCTGACCTCTGACCTCCCGTGGGCTGGCGCGGCCCTAATCCCCGAGCTGAAGAGAAATGGAAAGAGAAAATGGGGCCGGGTGCTGGCCGGGGTCTCTCATTCCTCACCCACCTCCTGCCCTTCGAGGAGGGAAACTGAGGCAGACGGGGGGGGGCGGGCGCAGGGCCAACAGCCTGAGTGGCAGAGGGCAGCCAGTCTCCCACACACACACACGGACACCCCCAGGGGCCCTAGGGAAAGGTGGTCCCCAGCCCCTTCTCCCTCCCAGGCAGCGACAGCAGTGAGGGGCCCCAGAGGAAGGCCTGGGCTGGGGGGGGCCCTGGCTCCCAGCCCCCTCCGCTTTCACCGAGCGGCCAGCCAGGCCTCAGGCCTGGCCAGGGTCCTGCCTGCAACCCAGGGCAACCGGAGCCCCAGCCCCTGAGCTGGAGGCAGGGCAGCCCCAAAGACGTGCCAGCAGCGTGCCCCTGCTCAGCGTATCCACCTCCCCAGATCAGGCCCCGGCGTCCCGGGGACCCACCTGCGGGACAGATCTGTGGGCCGTGGACCCTCCCATGGGCCCCAGCTGTTCATGCTCTCGGGGCTGCTCTCCCAATCCCCCCGCACCCTCCAGAAGGTTCTGGATGGGAACCCGCTGTTCATGCTCTCGGGGCTGCTCTCCCAATCCCCCCGCACCCTCCAGAAGGTTCTGGATGGGAACCCCGAGCAGCCGGATCCAGGGGTTCTGCCTGGGGCCTGAGCTGCCTCCTGATTAAGGGCCCAGGCTCTCTGAGCCCACCTCCCCCCCCCCAGCCAGGCTCCCCAGACGGGAGACCCAGGGGGCTCCCCAGAAGCCAGCGACCCTCGCCCTCCTCCTTCACAACCCCAAGCAGGTGAGCCGGTCGTCGGGTCTCGGTGCCAACAATACCAATTACAGCCGCTCTCACCCCATTAGCTGCTAATTACGGCCTCTGGTCCATTCCACGCAATTAACATGCAAATGACGCGGCGTGTTGATATTCAATAACGACGCCGCCAACAGCTGAATTTAATTCAAGCCTCTGAACCGGGGACCCCCGTGGTGACGCGTTTCACCCCCCTGAGAGCTGCCACTTCCTGGGACTGTCTTCTGGGGGGAGGGGAGGGCAGGGGAGGGAGGGCAGGGCCGGAGCGGAGGGGGGAGGGGCGGGCGCCTCGAGGCTGCCAGCCGGGCCGGGCGGGGCGGGGTGGGTGCTGCCGGCATCCCTGACATGCCTGTCCCCAGAGGAATCCTCCAGATGGGAAGCCTGGGGGGGCGGGGGGCCCTCTTCCTCGGGGCTCTGTAAACACCCCGGCTGCTCGGTAAACAGCCGGACAGGAGCCGAGCCAGGAGCCAGGGCGGCTTCCCTCCTGTGAAGAGGCTGGGGCTGGGGCTGGGGCTGGGGTGGAGCCCGGGAGGTGGGGGTTGAGGTTGGGGGCTGAGGCTGGGCCCCGGATGGGGCCAGGGCCTGGGGCACGAGGTTCCCACGCCCCGTTCCGCCCCAGCGCCCACCTGCTCCACCCAGGAAGCAGGCGGCAGGCAGGCAGGGGCACAGGCCGAGCCGGAGGGAAGGGCAGCGGGTCGCTCGCAGACCCACAGGCCGGCGGAACCAAGGTGCCAGCCCTCTCCGGCCGTGGGTGCCCGCAGCCCAGGTGCCTCCAGGTCCCTGCCCTCCGCCAGGCCCTCCTCAGGTGCACCCCATCAGCCAGGGGTCCTCGATGCGGGCTGCCCGGTGCCACACGGCGGATGTGGGGACCCCCCCGTGGGGGTTCGCTGGCCAGGCAGAGTCCAGGAGGCTGCCTGGCGGGCAGAGGGCCCTTCAGGCGAGCGAGCGAGCGGCTCGCCCAGGAATGTGCCCCGAGAAGTGGGGGGGCGGGGGCTGGCGGGGAGGGGAGGGCTGCACTGACCCACTTTCCAGGTGGGGACGGAGCCTCCATTCCACCGCCAACCGGCCGGCGGCCCCTCCTCCCACATTCCAGCCGGGCCCGCCGGAAACCCCTCGCTCCTTCCTCCCCGCGCCTCCTCCCCGCGGCGGCTGCAAAAGACAACAAACTGCGCGGCTCGTTCGCCCATAAATCACCGGGGGACAGCCGGCCCCACCTCGGCCGGGTCCTCCTCGGCCTGCTGGGGTGCCCGCAGGATCCCCCGGGTGCCCCGCAGCACGGTCTTAGGCCCCTGCCCCCAGCGCCTGGTGGGGAAACGGAGGCGCCGTGCAGGCAGAAGTGTGCGCAGGGCCGTCCTTCGGGGGTGAGGGTTAGGGTGAGGGTTTTTAGGGTTAGGAGCCCAGGCAGGGGGAGGCCTGTACGGGCACCAGGAGGCGTGGGACTCAGGGACAGTGGGTGCCCTGGCAGAGACCCCCCACTGGGCAGCTGTCCTGCAGATGGTGGGGCACGGCCCGTGGAGCTGCACGCAGGCTGGCAGCGGGCGCACACTCCGCCTGGGAGGGATGGGGGGGGGCATTGGCACAGCCGCAGCGGGAAGAACGGAGGCTCCTGGCCGAGTGGGAGACCTCAGAGGAAAGAGCACGTCCAGGGAGGAAGCCAAGGACCGGTCAGGGTGCCGGTGAGAGGGGCGGGGGCGGTGGGGGGCGGGAGGAGAGGAAGGAAGAAGACTGGGGGAGGAGGGGGGCCTGGAGCTGAGGCCTGATGCTCGGAGGGCTTCCTGGTCCCCAGAGGGGGGCCATGGCTTGGGGGGCTGTCCCCGTGGCGGAGAGGGAGCAGACAGTCTGGCCTGCGGGTGGCCCGGTCACAGGCCGAGGCCTCCCCGACAGGCCGCCCTCCTCCGGGGGGGTCCTCGGCAACCAGCACCCGGGCTCCGTCTCGGCAGTGGCGGTGGCGGCAGGGTCAGGGCCAGGGGTCAATCAGGCCCGGAGCCCCCAGGCGCTGCCCTGTCCCCGGGGCGGCTCCTCGGACCCGGCCGGCTCGGGCGCCCGCCCGCGTGAGCTGGGCTCAGGACGCGACGCAGGCCGGCCGGAGCTTCTGGCATCCAGGCCTCTGGCCAAGGCCCTCTCGCTGTTTCTAAGAAAAATGCAGCAGGAATCTTCTCTGCTTCTCCGGAGCGCCAAGGGGCCCCCGGGGGCGGGGCTCGGATTCCCAGGCCAGCGCCAGGCCGGGCCAGCTCAGGCCAGCGCGCCGGCCCGGCCCTGCGGACGCCCGCCCGGCCAGCCAGCAGCCAGGGCTGGTGTCCCCGGCACAAGCTGGGGGAGCCCGGGCGGATGGTGGCCCGGGAGGGGTCCCTGCAGCTGAGGGTGGGCCCGACCGGAAGGCGGCTCTCTCGGACGCTCCCCTCCCCCCATGCATTTCTAGCACTGAATTCCCCCCCACACACCCACCCCCGGGCGGACGTCCCCTCCGGGATTAAAAAGAGCTTAAAAGTCACAAGGACGACCAGTACAGGCTTCCCCCGGCACACACACCGCCTCTGCTCCTGCTCTTCCCCCTCCCCCAGCGCCCCTCCCCTGTTTGAGAGGTGGCAGCCTCCTCCAGGAGGTGTGCCAGGATGGCCATTCTCCTCCTGACCCCACTCCACCCACCCAGGGCTCAGGGTCCCGCCTTCAGTCCTTTCCGAAGGCCAGAAACTGGAGGGAGCGGGGAGGCCCTCCCCTGCCCGCCTCTCCCGGTGGAGCTCCTGGCTCCTGAGACTCCCTTTTTTGTTTCTTTTTTAAAATATATTTTATTGCTTTTTTACAGAGAGGAAGGGAGAGAGATAGAAAGTCAGAAACATGGATGAGAGAGAGACATCGATCAGCCGCCTCCTGCACGCCCCCACAGTGGAGATGTGCCCGCCAGCAAGGTACATGCCCCCCCGACCGGAATCGAACCTGGGACCTTTCAGTCCGCAAGCCGACGCTCTATCCACTGAGCCACACTGGTCTGGGCCTGAGACCCCCTTTACCGGGGCTGCTGCGGGGGGCTCACGGTGAACCCTCCTCCCCATAGCACACAACGAGATCGGCAATGGTGCGCACCCCCATCAGGAAGCGGGCACCCAGAGGGACCCAGATCCTCGAGGCCCACCCACGGTCAGGATGCCAGCAGGACAACAGCCCGAGGCTGAGGCCTGGGTCCGAGGTCACACGGCCGATGAGGGTAGAATAGAAGGGGGTCTGCCTGCCTGCCTTTGGGGCCAGTCCTCTCCACCACCACCACCTGCACCTGCACCTCTGCTTCCTACCAACTTCCAGGGCCCGCTCCTTGCCCTGGTGGGGGAAAGGGAAAGGAAGGGCAGCCAGGCAGGGACCTGGGGGTCTCCCAGGAGCCGGGAGCCAGGGCTCTGAAGGCACCCCCTCCCCCGGGGCCTACACCCCACCTCCGGAGGGGTCTCAGGGGCTGCGATGCGCAGACAGGTGCCGACAGCCAGGAGCCCGCTCCGGCGGCCGCCTCCTCCCCGGCCGCCACGGTGAAAGATGCTTTTATGAGAGGGATGAGATTTTTATCTCGGCGGTTTCTCTTTAAATTCTTTACGATTACGAAGCAGCGGGGGCTGCCAAGGAACATGATTTACTCCCCGGGCAGGCACCGGCTCCCGCGCGGGGTGCCAGGGGGAGCCGGAGCCAAGGAGGGAGGGCGGGCGTGGTGCGAGGGAAGGAACCGGAGGCCCGGCTGGGTCCCCGCCGATGGCAGGCAGGCGGGTCTCAGGCAGGCCCTGGTCCTGTCCCCCCGCTCCCTCCTGAGGGCAGCGAGAGGCCAGAGGAGGGGCGGCAGCCAGCCCCCCCGCCCCCAGGACCTCCCAACTCCCCAAGTGGCCACGTCCCAGGCCCCCCTCTCCGGAGAGAGAAGCAGGCAGCGCCCATTTCCAGGAAAAGCCGATCCCCAACGCAGGGATCTGGGCTCAAGTTCGCAATTGGGTCTTCCTTCCTCTCCCTCTCTCTCTCTGGCTCATCCAGGAACACACTCCCATCCTGCCTTCCGCTCCAGGGCCCCCCGTGGCGGTCCCAGCCACCTGATCCCGCCCCGCTCTCCGAGCTGAGATGAGCTTCGGCTGCTCCTGGCCTCGCAGCTCCCAGGCTCTGGGGCTCCCCTCACTGCCTCCCCGGCCAGGCAACCTGGAGCTGCAGGGCCCCCCCATCCTCCCCTCCCCTGTTTGGCTGGCCGGGGAGCCCCAGGGGGGTAAGGGTGGGTGCTCTGATCCCCAACCTTGCTCCACGCCAGCCGCCGCTGGTGCATCGGGCCTGGGACGGGGAGAGGCGCCAGCCAAGCTTGCACAACCCCCACACCCACGGTGACCCCTGCTAACCTCCCGTCGCATCATCTCCTAACAAGGAAAGCCCAGGCTCTGGCGGGCGGGCGGTCGGAGGCCACAGGCAAATGATGTCAGGGGTGGCTCAGCCCTGCTGGACCCGGGAGCCCTCGCCCCTCGGGGGAACCTCCTGGCCGTTTGCCTTTTCCCAAGGGAGAGAGGGTATCCTGGGAAGGGCATGAATGCAGCCCAGGGCGATCCCAGGCCTTTCCTGGGGAGGGAGGTTGGGAAGATGGGGCCCTGGAGCCTGGTCCCCCCCCAGCTCCTGTTTGCCGGGGCTGTGCCCGCATCCTCCAGCCGCCCTGGCTCCATCCCATCCCTGGCTCCCCTCCCTCCTCGGTCCTGCTCCTGAGGGGCTGGGGAAGTAAGGGGACACCAGCGGGGGGTCCCCAGGAAATCAGGGGGACGGGGAGCCGCCTCAGGCCTCAGAGGCTGCCCCTTGCTGGTCAGCAGGGGCTCCTACAGTTACCCCGATGGTTTAGGGCGTCTCTCCGGGCCTCCTGCTCCGTCTCCCTGCCCCTGCCTCGGTTTCCCCAGGAGCCCAGCCCCCTCGTGTTATCAGACGACCCGACCTCTCCTTCCCCCACTGAACGCTTGCTTCTTGGCCCCGAGTCCGATCCAGCCCGGGAGGCCTCCTGGCACGCGGGGAGCATTCCCCGGCCGAACAAAGGCCCTGGCAGGCTGGCACCTCCCTGCGCAGCCAAGGTGGTGCCCTCAGGTGCGGGGAGGGGAGCTGCTCGCTCTCCCAGGCTCAGCCAGCAGGCGGGGGTGAAGGGGGACCCAGGCCTGGCCAGGAGGGAGGAGGACAGAGGGGCCTGCGGTCCCAGCTCTCTCTCTCTCTCTCTCTCTCTCTCTCTCGAGAGAGAGAGAGAGAGAGAGAGAGAGAGAGAACACCCCGGGGTCTCCCTCCTGAGCCCCCTCACGTCTGCCCGACCGTGGCCGTGCTGCTGATGGGAGCTCAGGGCCGGGCCAGGGGAGCCCCCGACTCTGAGGGAACCCTGATCCATCCCTTCTCCCTCCCCTCCCCTGCCTCTTCGCTTGAGGCTCGGCAGGGGGGGTGCCCAGGCGGACGGGCAGGCAGCAAGCCCACGTCTGGCCCCGTTCCTGCCTTTGTTCCTTCTTCTTCTTCTTCTTCTTCTGCCCCCGGGCGGGCCTGCCCCCCCCCCCCGTGTGCCAGTACCCCCCTCCCCCGCCCTGCAGCAGGACCGAGGCCCCGAGGCCTGGACGCCGGCTGCTGTAGCCAGCCAGGGCACGGGTGGAGAAACTGAGGCCTGGAGCCAGAGTGCGCGTCCCCCGGTGTGCCCTGGGCCGGGGAGGGGCCCCCACGTTCCCAGCCCACAGCCAGGCGTGGGGAACCCCAGCATTGCAGGAGGAGGAGGAGGAGGCCTCGGCTCTCACCCCACCACCAACACCTGGCGGGGTGGACTCACTCCTTTGCGGGGGCCACTGCCTGCTCGCTCCTGGCCTGGCTGAGACCACCCGGGGGCCCGGTGCACGATCAGAACTGGGCTCCCCGATGGCACAGGGGACAGGGTGCCCCATCTTTTAGCCGGTGGGACTGCGAGTCCGCGGGTTTCTGCCTCTCTGCCCGGCCACCCGGGGCAGGGCCAGACCAGACCAGGCACCAGGGCATCGCCCCTGTCTGCACTCGGAGGAGACCCTGCAAAACTCGCCTTCTGCCTCCAGAAGGGACCCAGACTCAGGACCCTTCTCCCAAGTGTCTGGGTGGCTCAGCACCTCCTGTTCACTGCAGTGTCTCCAGGGCTCAGCACGACTCTCTGCTAAACGAGGGGATGGTAACCGTAAAACCAGGAGAGTCGGGATCACGTGGGGACCAGGACAGGCCCCTGGGGGCGGGGACACCTGTGCGTGCAAAGGCCCCGGGGCCCGGCCGCCCTCCACCCCACCCGGCGGCAGCAGCCACCCTCGGCGCCCGGTCGGCCGGCTGCCAGGAGCCGGGCTTTTAGTCACGGCGGGTGTTGGCTGCGGCGCTGAGCGAGCAGCATCGACCCGGCCGGCGTGGGCGGCAGGCGTCGGCGAGGCCGGGACGCCGGGCTTCTATTTCTGGCCGTGCTCCTGCCTCCTGGCTGACCTTGGCCTTGGCCTTGGCCTTGGCCTGGCCCGGGCCTCGGTTTCTCTCTCGGGGAAACAGGGACAAACGCCTGTGCCCGCAGGAAAGCCGGGGAGGTTTCACCCTCTGTCTGTCGGCTCTCCCTCCCATGCCCGCGTCATCCCTCCTGCGACCTCCCCTGGTCTCCGGGGTGCAGACAAAAATAACCCAGAGTTGGCTGTCTGGGCTGTTCCCGGGTCCCTGGGGTGTGGAGACCAAGCTACCCCACCCCCCGTCCTGTGGGGGGGGGCATGCTCTAGCCCCCCCCCCCCGCCCCGGCCTGCACCCCGGGCTGCTGGGAAGGGGGACAGAGGAGAAGTAGCTCCTGCAAGAGGTATTGATCGGCTCCGAGGCATGCCACCGGGAAGGGGGGGGGGGACAGGGAGGAGGTGCCAGCAGAACAAACAGCGCGTCTCCCGGCCCACGAGAGGGGCTGCGCCCACAGACCGAGCAGCCCCCTCTTTCGCCCACTCCGCAGGCCCTGCCTGGGCAGGCGGTCCCCCCGGCTCCTTCTCAGAAACCTGCTCCCACTAACCCACCCCCCACCGGCCCCTCCTGCTGGCGGCACACAGGCACTCGGGGAGGCGAGCTGAGGTGGCTGGGCTGAGGCCTGAGGAAGGAAGGAGCTGGGCGCAGCCTTTCGCCCCGACAACGACGTGAGTGCCCGGAAATCTGGCCGGCCAGGCTGAGTCCGCCCCGCCCAGGGCAGGCGGCTGGACCGAGGGACCGAGAGCCAGACAGGGGGGCCCCGGCGGAGACCTCGGGAGAAACCCGGGTCCTGCAGGCCCTCACCTGGGGGCATGCAGACTTCTGACGGCACAGCCCCCCGGGAAGGGCCAGTGAGCGGCCCTGGCAGCTGCCCTGCACCCTGCGTGTTCACCTGCCCAGGGGAGCCTCAGGTGGTGGACCCCTCTCCCTCGGCAGACCCCCCCACAACCTGTCCCTGGAACCTCCAGGTGCTTCCGTGTGTCACAGGGGACTCAGGACTGGGGCCTGCCCCGGCACGCGCTCCCCCAAAGCTCCCCAGGTGGCCTGGCCTCCAGGCACAGCCCACAGCACCCTCCCCGGTTCCTGGGAACCCTCCCCACCCACCTCCACCCACAGGGAGGCTCCGAGGCGCCCACACCCCTGCCGAGCAGGTCCTGCACCTCCGATCCCTGGAGTGCGAGTCCGCCCGGGGCAGGGCCAGACCAGAGCGGGCACCGGGCATTGTCCCCGTCCACACTCGGAGGAGACCCTGCAGGCCGAGGCCGAGACTGGCCTTCTGCCTCCAGAGGGGACCCAGGCTCAGGACCCTTCTCCCAAGGGTCTGGGTGGCCCAGCCCCCCTGCTTCTCCAACAGCCGCCACCTCCCTGTCCCCACCTCACCCCCAGGCCCCAACCCCACCCCCCATTCAGTCCTCCTTTCCCGTGACCTTTCCCCTCTGCCCTCTCCCAAGCCCTGGGCGCTTACCTTTGAAGGAGAGCCGCACCCGGGGCGTGGCCGGCGGGGGGTCCTGGGTGGGGGCGGCCTGCCAGGCCCCGGTCACGAGGGAAGCCCAGAGGAGGAGACCAGCCACCGGCATGGTGGGGGGAGGCCTGGCCCGGCGGCAGTGGCGGCGCGGCGGCCTGCACACCTGGAGGCAGAACGGGGGTGGAGCGTGAGGCGGGGAGGGGGGTCCTGGCCCGCCACCGGGGGCTCCCCACGCACAGCCCGGCCCGGGCATGGGTGCCAGCCAGCACGCACACACCTCACCCACTTCCTCGTCCCTGTTTGGCCCTGAGGACCCAGCAGCCGGGTGCAGCCCGGGTCAGCGGAGCCGGGGGCGGGGACGGACAGAGGGACAGGAGACTCACTCTCCCCGCCCCTGGCCCAGCCCTGGCTGCACCCACAGGGCCGGCTCCAGCAGGTGCCTCGCAGCCTCATACCCCAGCGGTTCTCAACCTGTGGGTCTCGACCCCTTTGGGGGGGGGGGTCGAATGACCTTTTCACAGGGGTCGCCTAAGACCACCGGAAAATGCAGATATTTACATCACGATGCATCACAGGAGCAACATGTCATGGTCGGGGGTCACCACCCCATGAGGAACTGCATGCAAGGGTCACGGCCTTAGGAAGGTTGAGAACCACTGTCATACCCTCTTCCCCCCCAAACCAACCGAGCGGACTGCCCTGCCCTCTCCCCACTCAAGGTGGGGGGACAGCAGTGGGCCCCCCCTGCCGGCTCCAGCCAAACCTCTGCACCCACACAGGGACACCCACCGGGACCCGGTTTCTGGGATGCGGGACCCACGTCTGCGGCCTCGAGTGGAAGCGCGCAGCGGCCAGGAGAGGAGGGGCAGAGAGGAGCAAAGCCTGCTTCTACAGGCCCCACAGCAGGAGGGACCCGGGTCAGACCTCGGGAGGGACTTCCCGCGAGGAGGGGAGCGGAGCCGGGGTGGGCCTGTGGGCTTCCCTGCAGAGCTCCCACCCCACTATCCACCCCCCCCCCCTCGGCAGGCACCAGTCTCTGCGCTGTTTCCCAATGTTGTCTCCCCAGGCAGACTGGCTGTTGGGTAAACGAGCCCGGCACCAGTTGTCGGACCATATTGCTCCCTCCCGGCAAAACCGGCACCGACTCCCGCCCCCCCCCCATACCAGGCGCTGGCGGTGGGGGCCCCAGGATAGGCACACGGCAAGCCCACCCCCGACCTGCTCTGCTGACCCCTCCTCCTCCTCCTCCTCCCGTGGGCCCTGGGTGGGGGTGGGGGTTTGGTGGGTCCCTTGCTCTCGGGCTGACACCTGCTGGGTTCGGCCCACCTGCCACAGCTGACTGCCAGCCCCACGGGGCAGACCCCGGTGCCCTCCGCTGACCCGATGCCCCCCCTCCCCACGCCCTGGCCTCTCCTGCCAGGGCCACCCCCTCAGACAGGAAGCACAGCTGAGGCCTCCTGGCCAGCCCCCCTCCACCCCCGGTGGCACCCTCTGTGGGAGAGGCCCCTGCCTGGGTGCTGGCACCTCTCTGTTCCCTCCAAATCCCCAACACAGCCGCTCCCTCCCGGGGAGGCTGGGGGAGGGGAGAACCAGAACCAGCCCCTGCCCTGCCTGCAGGGGGGAGGGGGCGGAGGCAGGGAGCGGGGGTGGGGGGGGCCCACCAGGCTGGTGCTGGCTGAATGGCAG
>PVJN01053422.1:0-13744 GCA_004026805.1 Lasiurus borealis | reverse complement strand
TGACATTCTCTTCCCCCAGATGCTCCCTCTCTCCTCCAGGTCAACCCCAAGAAAGCCCCCCCACCTGCTGAAGGCCACTTCCTCCTGCCCCTCCCCCCGCACTGTGGAGCCATCCTGGGCGTGTTTAGGCGGGTGGTTGCCCCTCACCTTAGAGCGGGCTCTGGCGCCCAGTCTTTTGTGGGGACTGGAGAGGGGGGCCGGGTGTGGGTGTCCCCAGCTCTGCTGGGCCTGGAGCTCAGACACCACCCGCCCTCCCCCAGCCCTCCCTCCCCTTCCCACCCACTCCTCCAGCAGGCATTGAGCCCCAGTCATGGCTGTGCCCGTCACGGGCACACGCCCAGCTGACTGCCAGTCTGTGTCCTCCTTCCTGGGAGTGGGGCGCAGCCAGGAGGGGGCTGCTCCTCTGGGCTCCCTGCTGCATTGCATCATAAATGCCTTTCGGTGATGAGGAGGGGGAGCTGGCTGAGGGCCTGACCCCGACTCCACCTGGGGTCACCCCCTGGATCCTCTCTCTTCCCTGGTGTCACCTGTGTCTGATATGCGGTTCAAGTACAGTGGTACCTCGAGATACAAGTGCCCTAACATACAAGATTTTTGAGATACGAGTCGTCGAGCGAGCGATTTTTGCTTTGAAATATGAGCAACATTTGAGATAGGAGTCATCGCGCGGATCGGCCGGCTGCACACGACCCACCAGAGTACCGCGACTCGAGCGTCTCATAGTTTCCCACGCCTCAAGGTTACGGAACGAATTAAACTCGCATCTCGAGGGACCACTGTAGTTGATATCTATGGACTCAGGAACCTGTGAGGCAGGCCTGCCACCACTCCCGATTTACCGACGAGGAGACTGAGGCACGGGAGGTGAAGTGACCTGCCCCAGGCCCTGCAGCCGTGACGCTGTGAGAGGTGATTTTGGCCACTTTGACTGGCGCTGCCCGCCTCTGCCCACGTGCCCCCCCCACGCTGGCAGGTGCAGAAACACGGCCTCCTCCACTGCCGCCGCTCCCCGCACCTCCTTCTGCTGCGTGAGGTGGTTCTCCAGATCCTGCACCCTCCGCTTTTCCGTCTCGAAGGCCTCCCGCGCTTTCTTCTCGTGGGCCACGCTGCTCTCCAAAACCTGCCAATCGGTGCCAGTCATGTGCCAGAGACACGCACTCTGCTGCTGCCGGCGCCAGGGCGGGGGTGGTCTTACAGGCCGGGGCCCGCGGCCAGCACCTCCCACTCTCGCAGCAACCCAGTGGGGGAAGTGAGCGCCCCGTTTCCTGGCTGAGAAGCCGAGGCCCAGGAAGTGGGTGTGAGCCAGGGCCAGGCAGATGGCTGGCGGTGGGCGGGATGGGAACCCTGTGCGAGGGAAGAGCCACCCGCACGCAGGCTCGGTGGGCAGCAGGAGGGCGGGGAGCCAGGCCGAGTTATTTCCATGCCAGGCAGCTCCCGATCGGGAGAATCCTGTTAATCGGGGACTTGCCGATCCCGGGGGAGGGGCGGGGGGCTGCCCTGGGCTGGGAGATGCCCTGGCGGCGGGAGAGGGAGGCTGGTGATGGAGGAAGTTGCTGAAGGACCCGCCCAGCCCCAGCCCCCAAGTCCCAGAGCTCGAGACAGCTCAGCTCTGCGCTTTGGGTCCCATTCTCCACATGGAAGATGCCCATCTCCCATCCCAACTTCTCCCCCAAGCCCTACCTGGGCTGTATTCTATTTTATTTGTTTTATTTTTTAAAAATATATTTTATTGATTTTTTACAGAGAGGAAGGGAGAGTGGGATAGAGAGTTAGAAACATCGATGAGAGAGAGACATCGATCAGCTGCCTCCTGCACACCCCCTACTGGGGATGTGCCTGCAACCAAGGTACATGCCCTTGACTGGAATTGAACCTGGGACCTTACAGTCCGCAGGCCGACACGCTAGCCACTGAGCCAAACTGGTTAGGGCAATGGGTGGAGGGTGGCGGGGGAGGCCCTGTGTTTATGCTGTTTACAGCTTTCCAACTGGTTGTCGACTCTATGGTTCTCTCCCAAAGTAGCTGAGCCTTCCTGAGGACAACTCACCCTGGGAGAGCTGTGCCCCACCCCACCCACCATCATCTGCGGGTCTGAGCCGGGTCAGGGCTGCAGCGGACTGTCCCCGAGCGGCTTACCTCCTTCTGGCGGGTTAAGCGATGCTCCAGCTCGCTGACTCTCCTCTGCTCCTCCTCCAGGGCTTCCTTCACTCTGCCTTTCTCTTGCATAAAGCTTTCCTCCAAAGCCTGAAAGCCGAGGAGCGTGGTTAACAGACCTGGTCACCATGGCAGGGACCTGTGTCTGTTAATGCTCCACACTCACAACACCGCCCCGGGCGGCGGCGGCGGCCGCGGAGAGCCGGGGACTGGAGTCGGCAGGCCCCGGTCGGGGTCCCGGGCCGGCCCTGGCTCGCTGCGCGTCCTGGATTGGGGCCCAGCCAGACTCTGTCTCCCTGAGCTGCATACCTTCCTCTGGCGGCTTAAGCGATCCTCCAGCTCTTGGACTTTCCTCTGCTCTTCCTCTAGTGCCTGTTTCGCTCTGTTTTTCTCTTCAGTAATCCTTTCCTCCAAAGCCTGAAAGTCAATGACGCTTGTTTAACAGTCCTGGTTACCATGGCAGGAAGCTGACTCCATGCCAGGCCCTGCATCGGTCAGCAAGCGGTGGAACCTGGGGCTCTGACCGGCAGCTCCGATCCCAGCCCCCGGGTCCATCCCTCCCAGGTGTGTGACCTTGGGCAAGTGAGAAGCTACCGAAGCCTCAGTTTCCCTATCTGGACAGAGGGGATAGCAATAGTGCTTCCTGCATTGGGTGGGTGTGAGGAGCAGATGAGACGATAAACATGAAACGCTGGGCCTACGATAGCCATTCATTAGAAGGTCTGTCATTTCTCCTGTCATCTCTGCTTTGCAGAGGCGGAACCAGGAAAGCGAGAAGAAGGAGTCTGCCTGGTTTACTCGTTAAACACACGAGCAGGGATTCAAACGCTGGGCCATTTGACTCCAGAGCCTGCCTTCTAAACCACGGTTGGCAAACTCTGGTCTATGGGCCAGATCTGGCCCTCTGCCTGCTTTTTGTAAATAAAGTTTTATTGGAACACCTCCTTGCTCATTGTGATTGCCTATGACCGCCTTCATAGTGCAACAATAGAGCTAAGCAGCCGCGGCCCAGCCCGCAGGACCTGCAAAACCCAACGTCTATGCCGTCTGGCTTTTCGTGCAGAAAGCTGGCCGGCCCGGATCTAAGCCATTGGTGCGTGCGGAAACCAGGTGAGGGCTGTGAACAGCTAATACCACTAAAGTGTATCCTTCCGCCTTGGTCTAAGTCTATCGCCAATATTGCCTCGATGTGGATCAGGTGTGATGTGGGGCAGACGGTTCTCCTTCTTCAATCGTTTCTTTCACCAAAGGCACAAGGACAGAGAAAGAAGAGAAAGAAGAGAAAGGAGGAGGAGACGGCACGAACTGGAGGATGAAATGAAACAGGCCGAGGTCTCTGCCCCTTGGAGGGGTCTAGAGAGGGGCGGGTGACAGAGAACAGACTAAGCCGAGGTCACAGAGGCAGTGGCAGGGCAGTCCTGTGGGGCGGGAGGGAAGAAAGGAGGTGCTGGGTCAGGGCTGGGGCCCAGGGGGCCTGGTGCCGCTGTCTGGAGGGGCTGGGAGGAGGGGCGGGCTGCGGTGGGACCACCGGGAGCGCTGACAAATGCTAGTGCGGGAGCCGCACCCTCACCACGGTTAGATCAGAACCGGGGTGAGGAAGGGGGGCAGAGCATTCGTATTATTTAATCCAAATGACAAAAGGGTAGCCGAGTCCCGAGCCACGGGTCCACGCTGATGGCCACGAGGTGGTTAAATCGAGGTGGTCCCTGGATATCAAAGAGAGACCAGGCTGGACTCCTTAAGTGCCATCTCGGGGCCGCCTCCAGGATTCTAGTTCAGCGGGTCCGGGTGGGGCTGTAACCGGTGCAGGTGGCTCTCGTCAGGCAGCGGTGGAAAACCTTCCTCTGAGGTTGCTGCTGGGAGCGTGGTCCGCAGACCTGTGCGGCCGCAGCAGCAGGGGGGAGCCTGTTAGAAATCCAGGTGCCCGGCTGCACCCCGGACCTGCTGAGTCAGGACCTGCTTTAACGAGACCTCCAGGTCTGAGGGGTGCACCTGTCAAGTGTCCTCTCGCACTTGGCTTGGTTTCTAGACATGTGAGCAGCTATTTTGTCTATTCATTTTAAGTGTAAGGGAAGAGCAAAAGGCTGAAATCCATCTGCACAAAGAGAAAGCAGAAGACTGAGGTAACACAGCGCTGGTCTCAAATCCTGAGAACCACCCAGGACCTGAGGTGACAGCTCCGATGGTCAAATCAGCTGCAGCATGTAGACAGAGGAGCCACCAGTTCTAGAAGTTTCCATAACCTTTCCTTTTGGTTTTGCTCCAAGTCTCAGAATTCAAGCTCCATGTTAACTCCTCCAACATCATTCACTCCTCTGAGTAATTTAGTTCTGTCGCACCAAACGAGGCCTTGCTGAGGTTTCTCCAAGGTCACGCTCTCAATTTGTTATAGAAAAGGCCATTGCCTCCGTTTTCGGTAGAAAAAAATAAAGAAACGACGGGGACCTTACCGCCTTCTCTTCCATCAGCCACTTGACTTTGGCCCTCAGCTTCTCCTCTTGCTGATGCCTCTCTTTGCTCAGCTTCTCCTTCTCTGCCTGATGCTCCCGCAGTGACTCTTGCAGTAAAGACTTCTGGGTTTCCTGGGAACTGCTGACCTTGATCTGAAATGAGAGGAAAGGACACTGAAGCTGATGGGGGACAGGGCTAAGGGCGGGAGGCTTTTCCAAAGTGGTTTTTTTGTTTTGTTTTGTTTTGTTTTGTTTTGTTTGTTTTTTACAAGTTGTTTACATTGTGGGCAGGGGCCAAGCTTTATGTGAAAATTTCTTTTTAAAAAAATATATATTTTATTGATTTTTTACGAAGAGGAAGGGAGAGGGATAGAAAATCAGAAACATCGATGAGAGAGAGACATGGATCAGCTGCCTTCTGCCTGCCCCACACTGGAGATGTGCCTGCAACCAAGATACATGCCCTTGACCAGAATCGAACCTGGGACCTTTCAGTCTGCAGGCCAACACTCTATCCACTGAGCCAAACCGGTTTTGGCTGAAAAATTTTTTTTTAATTTTTATTAATTTTTTATACGTGTCTCTCCATTGCCCCCCTCCCTCCCAGGCATACCCTAACCCCCCAGTGTCTATGTTCATTGGTTATGCTTATATGCATGCATAGAAGTCCTTTGATTGATCTCTTATCTACCTCACCTAACTTTAATCTTCCTGCTGTAATTTCACAGTCTGTTTGAAGCTTTACTGCCTCTGTATCTATCCTTTTGTTCATCAGTTTCTAATGTTCTTTATTATCCACAAATGAGTGAGATCATGTGATGCTTCTCCTTCATTGAGTGGCTTATTTCACTAAGTATAAGGCTCTCCAGTTCCAACCAGGTTCCTGCAAATGGTAAGAATTCCTTCTTTTTAATGGCGGCATAGAATTCCATTGTGTAGATGTACCACAGTTTTCTGTGAAAATTTCTTAAACATAAGGAAAATCTATGCTTAGCCTGGTCACTGGCAGGAAAGCAGTAGAGTACAGTAGGTAGGAGCCCAGACTCCGAATCTAGATTGAATCTTAGCTCTAGCTTTTTCTAGATGCTTCTTCATGTAGAAGATGAGGTCGATACTAGCGTTTTAAGGATTAACTGAGGTCGTGATGGGAAGCTTGAAGCACATAGTAGGTGCACAGTAAATGGTGGCCAGCGTCATCCATGGTAATTTGCCGGATGTCAGAAAGAGCTGGGAGCTAGGGCCAGAGGCCTGGACTTTTGTCTTGATTTTTCCACCAGCTACCTGGGTGATGTTGAAACAGGCCTCTGGACTTCCATGTCCACATCTGTAAGCTGAGGAGCATGGACTAGATCGGGGGTTGACGAACTGCTGTCTGCAGGCCTGATGGGGTCTGCTGCCTGCTTTTGTCAATAAAGCTTTATTGGAGGAGGGCCACGCCCAGCATGCTCACGCACTGATGTGTTTTCTGCAGCAGTAGAGTCGAACAGGTGTGACAGTGTGTGTGACGTGCACAGCCATCGGCAAAGCTCTCGTTGCCACCTGGCCCTCGGCTGAAAAGGTTGGCAGACCCCTGGACTAGATGGCGCCCGGGACTGACCACAGTGGTGTTCCCAGCACTCCACCCTCCTGTGTTCTGGGCTACGTGACAATCAGTGTCCACCTCCATCCCTCCCAGTGACCCTGAACTCAGCCATGTGACTGGCTTTGGCCAATGGGCTGTAACAGTCATAACACAGACAGAGAATGACTGCGAAGCCCTCCATGACGGGTCCTGCTTCTCTCGTGCCTCTGCCCACCGTGAGGGCATGCCCGGGCCGCCTGCTGGAGGGGCGAGGGCACACGGAGCAAGACAGAGCTGCTCCAGCTGAGGCCAGCCTGGACCGGCCGAAGGCAGGCCGGCACAGACATCGGGAAGGCCCATCAGGGTGAGCGGGTGCCTGGCCAGCCTGCAGGCAGTGGGCGGTGACTGTGGAATGCCTCAGACGGCATTATTACAGCAGGGACCATCAGGGCGATACAATCCCTGAGGGTCACGTTGCCTCTAACACATTGACATTGCTGAAACCGGTTTGGCTCAATGGATAGAGCGTCGGCCTGCGGACTGAAAGGTCCCAGGTTCGATTCTGGTCAAGTGCATGTATCTTGGTTGCTGGCACATCCCCAGTATGGGGTGTGCAAGAGGCAGCTGATGGATGTTTCTTTCTCATCGATGTTTTTAGCTCTCTATCCCTCTCCCTTCCTCTCTGTAAAAAAAATCAATAAAAAACAAAAACAAACAACAAAAAAAACATTGACATGTCATTTTTGGGAATCGTGCTGCCTGTACTCTGGCCAGCTATGCTCCTCCCCTGCGCTGGATAAACGTAATTTTCCAGATCTGATGGCTCTAAGCCTTTCTGGGTTTGGGTGGAGGGAAACAGGCACACTGCCCTTGCCATCCCGGGCCCCCCCAGCCAGCCGGCCGAAGTCCCTTCACGTGCAGATGGAGACCCAGTCCCACCTGTTGGCGGGTGTGGACCGACCCGCTAACAGGTGAACAGCGCCGTGTGCACGCCGAGGAGGCGCCGGCCTGACCTTGCCAGAAGCAGGGAGGTTACCTGAAGTTCCTGGGTCCGGCTCGTGACCTTTTTATAATGTTCCAGAAGGTGCTTCAGGTACAAAGACAACCCTGGGGAAGAGAAGCGAGAAGAAGGTAAGTATCGACTCAGTTCGCCTCCTTTGCTTTCCAAAGAGCATCTCAGCAGAGCTTGCTCCCTCCCAGCGAGAAGACGCGAGCCGCCACCCGAACTCACGCTTCTAAACCGGTTCAAGGCTGGGAGGGGCTCGGAGCCACGTTCTTTCTGGAGGTGGCGGAGGGAGACCCGCCAACAGAGCACCTATGCCTAAGTGCCCGCCATGCACACAGCTGTGAGCTGAACCCAGACTGAGGGTCAAGACCCACAGCCTGTGGGAGGGCCCTCAGGAGAGCGGTCAGCAGACAGCTGGGCATGCTCAGTTGGCAAGACCCACGCCCCTCATCCAGGGGTTTCATGGGCCTCCTGGGGGGCCAGGGCCCGGCCCCCCTCGGCCCTCTCTGCCTGGAGCGGCTGATGACGCATGGAGAGCCGAGAGTGTCTCGGGGAAAAAGGAGGTGAGAGAGGAGGACCAGTGGATGCACTGGAGCAAACTCCTGGGAAAGGAGAGGATTGGAGGAGGGGGCTGCTCAGAACCAACCAAGACCATCAGGTGTGCCCGGCCCGGGAGGGCCCAGGGTGAGAGGTTTTTTTTTGTTTTTTTAAAAAATATATTTCTTTATTGATCTCAGATAGGAAGGAAGAAGGAGAGATAGAAACATCAATGATGAGAGAGAATCATTGATTGGCTGCCTCCTGCACGCACCACTGGGTATCGAGCCCGCAACCTAGGCATGTGCCCTTGGCCGGAATCGAACCTGGGACTCTTCAGTCCGCAGGCTGACGCTCTATCCACTGAGCCAAGCTGGCTAGGGCAAGAGAGGGTTTTTAAAATATATATATTTTATTGATTTTTTACAGAGAGGAAGGGAGAGGGATAGAGAGTTAGAAACATCTATGAGAGAGAAACATTGACCAGCTGCCTCCTGCACAACCCCCACTGGGGATGTGCCCGAAACCAAGGTGCATGCCCTTGACCGGAATCGAACCTGAGACCCTTGAGTCTGCAGTTTGACGCTCTATCCACTGAGCCACACCAGTCAAGGCGGTGAGCGGGTTTTGCGATAGAGAGCCGAGCGTGTGGGGTAGGCCAGAGAGGACGCGGGCTGGGGAAGGTGGAGGGCCGGCCAGGCAGGAGAGCTCCATGGCGTTGCTCAGCAGGTGCAAAGCCAAGAGGCAAAGACAGAGGCAAAGGACGTGGGCCACACTGAGATGGGAGTGCAGGGCGCGGAGAGGTAGCTAAGGAAGCTGGGGGATCCAGCGAAAAATTGCCACCTTGAGGAGCAGGATTGATAGTAAAGAGAAGGAGGGAAGAAAGAAGGAAGGAAGGAAGGAAGGAGCCAAAGACAGAGTCACAATTCAGGACCGAGCGCGCAGCTCTCTGGGGAGGTAGAGGAGGGGACACCGGGAAGAAGGACAGGGTGGGGAAGGTGGGAGGAAGGGAGAAACGGTGGATACAAGGAGGATGGGGGATGTGGGACTGAACACGCTCACACCCGGGCCCTGATCTCCGTCAATGGAACTTTCTGAGAACTTCCATCAGGGGAGAGTGAGAATAATGTAATAGCTCTCCGGTATTAAGCACCTGCTGTGTGCCAGGCACCGAGCCAGGAACTTACACATATTTTCTCATCATTATGGGCAACCGAGCAAGGAAATGTGTTGGAATTGATAGGTGAGGCACAGAAGCTCAGCAAGGTCTGGTAAGCGGTGGGATCAGAATTCAGACCTAGGTCTGTCTGTCTGTCTGTCTCTCTTTTTAAAATGTATTTTATTGATTTTTTACAGAGAGGAAGGGAGAGGGATAGAGTTAGAAACATTGATGAGAGAGAAACATGGATCAGCTGCCTCCTGCACGCCCCCCACTGGGGATGTGCCCGCAACCAAGGTATATGCCCTTGACCAGAATTGAACACTGGGACCTTTCAGTCCGCAGGCCAACGCTCTATCTACTGAACCAAACCGGTTAAGGCTGTCTTTCTCTTTTAAAAGAGGCTCCAGAGTAAAGGGCTGGGTTAGTTCACAGGAAGCATGTATGGCGAGGGGTGTGCTGGGAGGAGACCAATATGGCACGGGGGCCAGGTGGCCGGGTGGCGCTGGCTCGGACTCTAAGAACCAGGCGCGCCTGGATTTACGGTGGCTAAATTGGGGTGGGGCTGGGCTTGTGCTCAGCTGCAACCTGTGACCCAGGGACCCAAGGGGCAGGATCAAATCCAGGGCAGGACCCAGAGAGGGTTCGGGAGAGGAGGGAGTCAAGGATGTGGAAGGCAAGACAGGGTGAGTGACCATGTTTCTAGATTCAGCGATGAATGGTGATCAAAACGCGATTTCTCTCTCTGCGAGAGGGAGCAATTCTTTCTTACGTTTCTGGTTACAAAAGTTGCAGGTGCTCATCACCAAAATCCAAACGTGACCGAAATCCGCCTGTGCAAAGCGCACTGCTGTAGCTTCAGTGGCCGGCGCACAGTAGGTGCACAATAAATAGTGTGGAATGAGGGAAAGTAGAGGCCAGAAACGCTGAGATAATCCTCTCCACACTTTGTCTTTCCAGATTTTTCTTTTGATCAGCTACTGACATTAAAAAACAAAAATGGAAGCACCCTCTGCATATGGTATTACAACTTGCTTTTTTCCACTTAAAAATACTGCTTAGCGTGAATTACCGAGAAACAGTGACTCCTGTGCAGGCGGGAAGCCTTTGGTTTATAACAAAAGTTTGCAGAAGGAGACACACAAACTGCGCTCAAGAGACAAGTCGAGTCTGTTCCTTCTCTTATCAAGAGGCGCTGAGAAACCAGGTGGGAGGCGTGGGAACAAAATTTCAAGGTTCCTCCTTGGATGCTTCCTATCTCCCTGGGGGACCCCCACCCCCAGCCAATCCTCGACCAATCAGATCCTTAGCAGCGGCTCCAACCTGTGGGCCTCTGACATCATTGGCCAACAATGCAAGGGGTTTCCCTCTTCGGGAGTTTATTCCGGGATTCCCACACCTGGCCGGTGAGGTCTGTTTGGCCTGTGAGGACAGCATTCGAAGAGTCAGGCCGGATGGTGGCGCAGGGCAGGGGCTGAGGTCAGAGGGACCCGGACGGAATCCTGGCTTCGCCAAGCGGCTGCCGGGACACTCGGCCCATTGTCCTCTCTCCAGGAAGGAGGCCTGGAGAGCGTCTTTGAGTTCAGCCCAGCGGAGCGCTCAGGGCTGAGAAAGCCTCGTCTGTGCCAAAGGGAGAGGGGGCGGGGCTGCGGGCACAGTCACCCGGTGTGAGGGAACCAGGCTGCCTGGCTGTGCGACCACCCCCCAGTGTTTGAGGGCGCTGGCGCTGGCAGGGCACCGTTATTAGGGCGATGTGTGCGCTCCTCACCGCGTTTCACCCCCACAACAGCCTGATGAGACTTATCCCTGTTTTATAAACAGGCACACGGAAGTGCAGGGAAGTCGGTGGATGTTCTCACACAGCTAGCATGTGCCAGCGGGGACCAGAGCGTGGCTGGCCTCCGGAGGGCAGACTCAGACCAGAGGGGGCTTTCCCTGGGCCTGGCTCTCTCAGAGACGGGAAACGTGTCGCTCTGTCCCATCCCCAGTTAATGACAAGCCTGTCATCTGGAACTGGGAGTGTCCCTGCTCTCCTTCCAGGCCCAGAGGGAGTGGGGGCATCGATAAAACACAGGCATTAGGATCGCAGCGACCTCCATTTGAGAGCTGACCTGTCAGGTGCCAGCGTGTGACCTCTAGCAAGTTTCCTAATGTCACCGAGACTCGGTTTCCTCACCTGTAAAATGAAGGCAGCGGTGGTGCTAGCGCCCTGGAAATCTCAGAACACATTTCCTGAGCGTTTTCATCCCTCAAATGAGGAAAACAGTACGTGCCGCATAGAGTTACATGGGGGAGAGATGCATGAAAAACGCTCAGAACAACAATTAGGGTGTCAGTGCTCGGTAATGAGTGATAACTACCATTGTCATCACCACCGACCTCATCCTCACCGCCATCTCCATCTAGTCATTGTCACCATCACCATGATCATCATTTCATCATCGCCACCGACCTCATCCTCACCTCCATCACCATCTAGTCATTATCACCGTCACCATCTAATCATTATCACCATCACCATGATCATCATTTCATCACCACTGACCTCATCCTCACCTCCATCACCATCTAGTCATTATCACCGTCACCATCATTTCATCACCACTGTCACCATCTAATCATTATCACCATCACCATGATCATCATTTCATCATTATCACCGACCTCATCCTCACCTCCATCACCATCTAATCATTATCATCATTTCATCATTACCACTGACCTCATCCTCATCGTCATCACCATCTAATCAATATCACCATCACCATCACCATTATCCTGCTCCCAAACCTCTTCCTCCTCCTCCTCCTCCTCTTCCTCTTCTCCTTCTCCTTGCGCAGAGGGCTCTGTGCTAGGAATCTGGTGCAGTAGTACTTAATATAGACAATGTATGGGATACCCTAGCTCTCCTCCGCCCTCAGACCTCGTCTGCCTGCAGCGTTCCTCGCTCTGGATTTCAGTGAAGGAACCCATCCGTCCTGCACACAGCCAGAAGCCTGGAGGTCTGCAGACCCCTTTCCTCTCTCACTTTTCTCCCATTCGCTTGCAATCCTGCACGGAGGCCTGTGGATATACCTCTCAACGCCCAGGACTCCTCTCTCCTTCTCCACTTCTCCATCCCTCCTCCCCCCATCCCGTGCTGGCCACTGCCATCCCTGTGACCGCCTCCTCACTGCCGCTCCGTGCTGCCACCTGCTGGTGCAGTTTCCACTCATGGCCAAGGTGACTGTCTCCAAGTTTGGGGGCTTCCTTCCAAACGAAACACACTCTTCCCACAGCACCCAGCAATCCCGCTCCCGGGTCACGATCCCAAGGAGTGGACAACGTTCTCTGCACCAAACCCCGCCAGGGGCAGCTTCACTCACAACCACCTAAACTCGGGCGCACGCGGATGTCCCTGCCTCCGTGGGAGCGTGAACAGCTGAGGTACCCCGGACAACAGAATGCTTTTTGGCACGAAGAAGGCATGAGCCACCGAGTCACGGAAAGACACGGAGGGAGGAAAGAGAAGCCGCTGAACACACGGTCCATACCGTGTGACTTCAATGTGGAACCTTCTGGAAAAGGCACAGCTCTGAAGACAGCGCGAGGATCGGCGGCTGCCAGAGGCTGGGGTGGGGAGGGGTGAATACCCCGCAGGGCAAAGAGGGCGTGCAGGCAGTGAGAACAGCCGTCTGACAGACAGAGCGGGTGCATGTCCCTACAGAGCGGTCCCGCCCACAGAATGTTCGGCACCAAGAGCGAACCCTCATGAAGACCTCGGACCCCGGGCAGTGAGGAGGGGTTCTGGAGGCCCATCCAACAGCCAGGGAGGCCGTGCATAGGGGGTCGGGGGGCAGCGGGCAGATGGCACATCCCTGTACTTTTCTCTAAATTTTGCCGTGAACCAAAACTCCACTTAAAAGAGGTCCATTAAAATATATATTTAGGTGAGACTGGTTTGGTTCAGTGGATAGAGCGTCAGCCTGCAGACTGAAGGGTCCCAGGTTCGATTCTGGTCTGGGGCGTGTACCTTGCTTGAGGGCACATCTCCATTGGGGGGCGTGCAGGAGGCGGCTGATTGATGTCTCTCTCTCATCGATGTTTCTGACTTTCTATCCCTCTCCCTTCCTCTCTGTAAAAAATCAATAAAATATAAAAATATATATATATATATATTTAACATGGAATATAAAAACATATTGCAAGGTATATCTCACTGCTGAGAAGTAAGACTGAGGACAATTTGGATTTAATTAGCCTTTGCCCTTGGTCCTGCCTTATTTTCTCTTCAGCAATCAAGTCTCACGTTTTTTCCCTTTTTTAAAGGCAAACTGTTTCTCAAGTGGAGGCCGGGGCGGGGCACCGGGCCACGCGCCCCGGCAGCTCCCTCCACGGACGCCCCTTCGAGAGAGGGACCCGCAGGACACCGCGGAGTGTGCAGTCACCTCTGTCGGCGCCGGGCAGCGGCACGCCCACGTCGCGGAGCAGCCCCTCCGTGTCCTGCAGCCACGACTGCGCCACGCGCACCAGGTCCAGCACCGCCTTCTGCAGCCCCGACACCGGCGGGCTCACCTGCAGGGCCTGCAGGAGCTCCACCTCCTTCTGCAGGTCCGCGCTGCAGCAGGACCCCTTCATGTGCGCCTGCAGGGAGAGGGCGGTGAGGGCCTGCAGGGGGAGGGCGGGAGGGACTGCAGGGAGAGGGGGGGTGAGGGCCTGCAGGGGAGGGCGGGAGGGACTGCAGGGAGAGGGTGGGGAGGGGCTCGACACCCCCCAGAAATCCCACCCGACACCACCTGTGAAGAACGTTCTTGATTTTGCCGAGAAGCAGCAGGGCCCCAGGTCCAGTTTTATTTGCTTCATTTTCTTGGTGGGGGTGGGGGGGGTGGGAAGTGTTG
>PVJN01053421.1:0-13744 GCA_004026805.1 Lasiurus borealis | reverse complement strand
CGTGACCTGCAATTAAACCATGACCTCCTGGTTCCTAGGTGGATGCTCAACCACTGAGCCATGTTGGTGGGGCCCAACTTTCTACTTTTAAAGAAATATCCTTATATGTGAAATGTGTCCACCATGCTAATTGTTTATTGTGGTTGTTTTCCAGGAATAGGTATAATGAGACAAAATGGATGAAGGTCTTAAAGGCTCTCGATGCAGGCACATATACATATTGGCAAAGACCAACACGATTATAAAGGAATAAAGATGGTCATTACACTTACTAAATTCTTATTTTCTATGAAGTTCTTTGTGCATAGACTTTGAAATGATCATAAAGACAGTTCAGCTATAAATAACTCAATTTACTTAATAGGATGAGAGAGAGAATAGGATAGAGTAATGAAATGAGAAATGCCTAGTGCTGCAAGAGAGCCCTCAAATACTGGAATGGATGCTGTAGGAGTGTGTGCCATGAAGTCTGGGGTAAGCAGGAGAGCTGTTGGGGTGAGGGAAGGTTGTTTGGTAAGATTTGCATACCCTAACTTCCAGCGGTTGGAGTACAAAGTCTAGAAAAAGCACTGAACTGGGTGAGGCCAGGAGACCTGAGTTCAAGTCTTGGCCTGCTGATAATTTGCTCTATAACCAAACTTGAACACATGACTTCCCCTCCTCAAACCTCACAGTTGTTCCCTGTCAATGAGGAGTGCAAATGGAAGATCTTTAGGATCCTTCCAGCTCTACAGATCTATAACCTTTAAGTTCCCAGCATTTGGGGAGAGAGAGATGGCATTAGCTCGTTTATAACTGACCCTAGCTTCCCCACTTCTGATTCTTTGGGGCCTGAAAAAACTTTCTTGGCATCTCTTACCCAGGTAAAATGTCAGAGCCATTAAATACTCCTGGGAGTGCACAAAGGATTAGTGTGGCTACGTTTAGCGTGACATGGGACTCCAATTCCTAACTTAAACAAAACTCCTGACAACCCTTCAGAGAAATCTGCTGCTTTCTTTTCTTCCCCAAGAATTCCAGAAGAGGCAGGTACAGATGCCTTAAGTCTAGCTTGTATGCTTTATCTGAACTGGCCTCTCAACATCAAAGATCAAACCCCTTTAACCGCTCCCTCTACCCTAGGGTCACGAAACAGTGCTTTGGTTAGGACATGGCTTGGACTGCTCTAATAAAGACCCAAAGTGGCATGAACAAAACTACAGTTTATTTTTGTCTCACATAGTCTAGATATGTGTCCAGACCGTTAAGGTGGCTCCTCTTTTCAAAGGGGTTAGCAGCCTAGGTTCCTTCTCTCTGTCATCTAGAGTGACTCACCCCCATGTCCATGTTTCTACGTGAGGGATGTTACAGGTAAAATAAGGGGAAGGCAGTAAAGCATGCAGAACACGTCTTCAGTCCCCTCGTGGGTGGCAAGGCTCTCACTGAAGGACTGAGAATAGATTCAGAATTGCAAGCCCTTCTTTGGATTTTCAAGAGCCAATGAGCATGATTCCACCTATTTTTTTAAAAAATTTAATAACCAAAGGCTGTTTACAAATATCTTTCTGTATCAAACAAGGATTAGCAAATTATAGTATTTATAAACCCAAATTAATAATTCCTAGAATTTATTGGGATCTTGAAATCAGTATTCTACAAAGATGGCTGTTGCCTTTGCAGTCCTTGGCAAAGCTCCTTCTGTGTGCACCTGTATAAATTGCTAGAACTCCTAAAATTCTCAGTAAGAATTCTTTGCCATCGTGCCATCTTTTTAAAAATATATATATTTTTAGAGAGGGTGGGAGAGAGAAATAGAAACATCAATGATGAGAGAGAATCATTGATCAGCTGCCTCCTACAAGCCTCCTACTGGAGATCGAGCCCAATATCCGGGCATGTGCCTTTGACTGGAATCGAACCCAAGACCCTTCAGTCCACAGGCTAATGCTCTATCCACTGAGCCAAACCAGCTAAGGTCATCCTTGTCATCTTGAGTTTGTTCCAATATTCAGTTGCTGCTGTTCATGCTTTTTCATTATAAACTGCTGTGAGTTTAGCTCCATCATTAGTGATTTAGTTTGTAGTGTGTTGTTCAGTGAGCCACCAGTGCGTGGCACTTACTTGCATATTTGAAACCTATAATTTTTCATTAACCTCTGTGTCTTAAAGTATCATCTTTGGACCACCTACATTGGAATCTCTTAGGTGCTTGTTAAAATTCCTAGTCCTGGGCTCTTGCCCAGACCTCCTGAATGAGAATCTGTGCTGGCAAGAATCTCTGAACACATCTTTAGTGTGTTTGCATGGTGGCTCAAACACGAAATCGCCCGGACCCTTATTGCTAAAGCAACTGTGCACATAATCCCCCAATTCTGCGTATATAGAAATGGGCTGCATGTGGACTTATTCTACTTTCAGATCCTGCAAAAGAAAGGGTGTTGTTTTATCACATAAAATTGTGCACAGATTGTTTTAGTAAGTATAGTAGGTAGTTTATAACACCCCTTCCTTATTCTGTTATGCTCACCTTGTTTTTCCACTGAGTGTGGGTAGGTAAGGGGCCTTTAGTCCCGCCAAGATCAAGAAGCCAAGACTCTAAGGAGCGTATTAGCTTCTGACAGGTGGAAACACTTGCTGGAATAACTCTTACAGAAGGAACAGGACCATGATAAGGAGGGGTCCTGGAGGACTCTCCATAGCTCATAAGGCAGAAGCAACTAAACCTGAGAGTCAGGGACGTGTCCTGAGGCTGCACTGGAAAGTGTCTGGGAGGATTTCAGGACACCACCCCCACCATGCCTATGGGACTCTGGGAACTGCCTTCCCCTCCACCCCTGTACTGTGCGTTGGAGGAGGGACAAGTTCCAGGGTCCCAGCAGGCCCTTTCTTCACTGCCCTCAGTTCTGACTGAAGCACATTGTGTCCTAGCTGTGCCCCTCACAGCCTCTTAGTGACGGGCCTGTTGTCCAAGATGGGCGCGCGGCTGGTCCGGGCCTGCGCCCATGTATTATGCATCAGCAGCTCAGACAAAGCTTCTGTGTGTGGGAGCTGGGTGGGGTGAGGGCTTGGCCCCCCACAGAGCTTTATTTACCAGGCACTGGATGCCCAGAGGGTGGGATGGTGGGGGTTGCTATGTAGAGGAGATGGGCTATGCAGTGAGGCATCTAAGAAGAGAGAGGTGAGGTGTCCCTGGCACCACTGCAGGCCTTCCTAGCTGAAGTAGGAGTGATGGCCTACTTCAAGTTCAAGGCAGTCTTTCTCATGAGAAAGACAGGCAGACCCCGGAGGAGTGATTACACAGTGTGCTGAGTTCATTGGGCTGTGGGACCTAACACACAGGCAGACTAATTCCAACCACATGGGTCTGCTTTTGGGATAGGGTTTTGAAAGGAGGATATGGGGCAGGCAAGTCTGAGGGGAGAGTGTTGGGTGTGTAATTGTGTGCTCTGTGTGTGTTCATTCTCAGCAAAATCTGTGATCCCAAGTGTTAGATGACTGGTCCATCCCATTGATGGACAAAAGGGATGAAGAAATAAAGAAATAGGATCCAACCCATTTTGAGTGTTGGGTGAGAGTTTGGTCTTTATTCTCTTAGCATAGAGACACTGAAGGTGCTAAAGCAGAAGAAGATGGTCACAGGTGTTTTGTTTTTATTTGGAATAAATCTCTGAGGATAAAACGAAAGGTTTCAAGGGAGAAGGAGAAAGGAAGGAAGTGAGTTTTCACACATTTAGCAGATACTTAACTTACCTTGCCTCACTTAATCCTCCATGAACCGTGGAGTGGAGAGCAGTAACTTTGGATACCAGATGAGGGTCCAGAGCTCAGAGGGGTTCAGAAAGTAGATCATGGATTGTTGGGATGAAGTTACAGCCCATCTGTTTGCCTCCAAGTCCATGCTGGCATAGGTGGCTCTGGGGGCCTGATGGCTGGGGATGGCCAGAAACCCAGAGGCAGCCTAGGAGGAGAGAGACACGTTAGTCACTGTGGCCTCTTGTCTCTGTAGATCCTGGACTGGGCCTTGACACCACCTCTCCCTCTGGAAAGGGACCGTCCATGGTTCTCTAAGCATTTTTCTATTTAATGCTTCATTAGTGCCCTCTTCACTCGTGTTCTGGGAACCAACAGATATGGTTCTATTCCCAGCTCTAGGTTGCCACTCACGTGCTATGTGACCGTGAGCCATCACTTGCCCTTACTGGGCCCTCATGTTCCCACCTCTGAAATGAAGAATAGCATGTGTGCGTGCATGCGTGTGTTTCTGTAAGTGTGTTTCTATGTGAATTCTGTGTATGCATGTAAACGTGTATAAGTGTGTGCTTGTATGTTAGTCCTCAGTAAACTCGATGTAAAGAGGGGGACCAGATGAATTGTAGGCCTTTCCTCACTGTGTTCTCTTCTTGGAGGATGAGGGATGCTGGCATCATTGTTCCCATTTCATAGAAGCTGGAAGTAGCGTCTTGAAAGGCAGTCCTGGGTGAGCCTGGACTAAACCACATTGCTCTTTTCCACCCACACCTAACAACTTGATCTTGAAATCCCCACTGGGGGCTGCCATCCTGCTTGGTGGGTCCTGTGCCTGAACAAGGCCTTGATGTTGTGGCTGAACATAGGGGTTTATAGATAACTCTTGTGCACCTGGAAGACCCTACTAAACATACTAGTCTGGGTTACAGGATTTCAGTTCACTTTAGTAAATATTCATTGAGTACATATGCTGTACCATGCTTTGTGCCAAGTGCTGGAAACACAGAAGTAAACCTGGCTTAGTCACTGCCCTTCAGGAGTCTACAGTTAATGCTGTGATTTTTAGATATTTTTGTGGCTCAACTCTTGTTAAAAAATAATTTTATGTCCTAGCTGGTTTGGCTCAGTGGATAGAGCTTTGGCCTGTGGATTGAAGGGTCCCAGGTTCAATTCCGGTTAAGGGTACATGCCTGGGTTGCAGCTTGATTCCTGGCCCTGGTCAGGGTGCCTGTGGGAGGCAATCAATAGATATATCTCTCTCACATTGATATTTCTCTCTTTGTATCTCTTCTCTTCCCTTCCACCCTCTCTCTACAAATCAATAAAAAAACAGCCTCAGATGATGATTAACCATAAATAAATAAATAATCTTATGTTGTGACTAAGACCAAGAGCATGAGTATGCATGTGTGCACAGGCACACACACACACACACACACACACACACACACACACATTATGCATACAAAACTAAAAGTCCTGTCATTAACTCTACTGTCTTATTTTTTTAATGTTGATAGCAATCTATCACTTTGATTTCATAACCTACAAATAGGAGGTGACCTTCCAGTGTGAGAAATATTGGTTGAGTGTTGCACACTATGACATTTATTATGTTGCATATAAACTATATGATGTGGGAAAAGGGAGCAAGGAATGGGTTTTTTTGATTGAGAAAATCAGAAAGGCCCTCAGTTCAAGTGGCACTTGAGCTAGGTCCAGATGAATGATGGGATTTCAGTCAACAGAGAAAGGGAAGGGCAGCCAAACTGAAGCGTGGAGATACAAGCCAGGAGATACAAGCGTGCACCTCGGAAGGCTAGCACCGATGTGTCTGGCATTGAGCAGCCCTTTTCCTGGGCTACCACATTCATGTAATCTCATCGTATAATAATCCTATGAGACAAGAACAGGTGAGGAAATTGAGACTCAGAGAAGTTCTATAACTTGCTCTCGGTTACTGGGCTACTAATGATACAGCAAGATAGAAACTTTGGCAGTCCCACTGAGATCCAGACATGAGTTTCCTAGAGATGTGACCCGAAAGATACTGTGGGGCTAGTTTATGAGGATGCATGAAAATAGCAGGGAAATACTTCATTTTACTCTGGAGGCAAGAGAACAATATTATACATTTTTGAGAAAGGGAAGTGACAAGTTCACAGCTTTATTTGGGAACAATCACAGTGGCATCAACCTAGGAGATGGGCTCAAGGAGAGGCAGGGACACCTGAGGAGCCAGGGGCAGCATCTCTCCGCCCAGGTTTGCAGCCCAGAGACCGTTGTCATAGGGATGCAAAAGTGTATTGGAAAACAAATTGTGAAGTTTGGAGAACACTGACTCAGTTCAACCCTGTGCCTGGGAAATTACAAAAGGGTCCCTGTCTGTGGGTCTCGTAGGTTATTTTAAGCCACAGAAGTGAAGAGCACCGTTCCCTTCCAGCCTCATCTGGCCCTGCATTTTACACACACACACCTATATATCTCTATCTCTATCTCTATCTCTATCTCTATCTCTATCTCTATCTCTATCTCTATCTCTATCTCTATCTCTATCTCTACCTCTACCTCTACCTCTACCTCTACCTCTACCTCTACCTCTACCTCTATCTCTATCTCTATCTCTATCTCTATATATCTTTCAGAGAGAAAGGGAAAGGGAAAGAGAGAGAGAAATATCAATAATGAAAGAGAATCATTGATTGGCTGCCTCCTGCATGCCCCTCACTGGAGATCAAGCTCACAACCCAGGATGTGCCCTGATTTGGAATCGAACCGTGACCTCCTGGTTCATAGGTCAATATTCAACCACTGGTCCTGCATCTTTCTTTTGAATCATTTGTATATTTCTCAATGCCTTCTGTCTTTTACTAACTCATTCCCCTTTACTCCAGTCCTACAAGGCAGACACTCAGGGGTTCCTGTTTCTGCTGTGTTTTTGTTTTTGGTTTGTTTTGTTCCATGAACAGACTGAGGCCCAGAGAGAGTATGGGCCTGCCATCACCCAGCCAGCCATGGCAGACCAGGCCTAGCCACCATGTGTGCCGGGCAGGGTCAGAAGGGAGCCATCTCTGTGATGAAATCCCCTAGCACATGGGAGAAGGTCGCTGTGTGAAAGCAGGGCCGCCTGCTGGGCCAGCTCCATGGGGAACATCACGCTGCTCCCTTCCAGGCAGCTCTGGCTTCTGAAGGAGCACAGATGTTCTCCTCGCCTGCTCGAGAATGGGCTTGTTCAGAGTGGACAGATGACATCAGCAGTGAACATTCTCAACTGTGTGACCGCTGTGAACCCTGCCAGCACCCTGTGTGGGGACCCTCCTGACCAAAAGTAATGAAACCACAATCTTTATTGGGCATCTTTGTGGTGCTCACAGATGAACTCTCACACTGACTCAGACCCTGTTCTGATCCCAGGGGACCCAATCTGGCAAGGGCGGCAGACACAAAACAAGTAGCCAGAGAACAACACAGTAAGTGCCAGAGTGAAGTGATGGACCACGTGTTATGCAGGGACCGCAGAGAAAGAAGTGGCGAGTTCTCCCTTCCAGGGATCGCAGAGGCTTGGCAGCGCAGAGGATATCTGAACTGTACTTGTGCCTTTGAATAGGATTTGCCAGGCAAAGAGGAGAAGGAACCCCTGACCCAGCGGTGACCAGGAAGGGTCAGCTTGGCTGCAATATAGGGCTGAGGTAGCAAAGATGAGCTATGAAGGTGGGTTAGAACCATTTGCGAGCAGGAGACCAGTTGCTGGGTTCACACTTGCATGAACCCAGCAAGACTAGCCCAGTGCACCTGAGTTGAGGCTGTCTGTGCCTTTGACTTCACGGGCTGTCTTTCCCAGTGGGTGGGCTGCCCAATTGCTCCCATTGCCCCTAAAGATTGGGATGATGGCTGGCCTGGAAGCAATCTTGTGAGAACCAGTTGGACTCTCTTTGTTTGGTTGTTAGTTTTGTTTGGGAGGAAGTGTGGCTCAAGAGAACAGTGTGGTGAAGACAGAGCTAGTTCAAAGTCGAGCTCTGCTCCGGACAGCCATGTGACCTTGGGCAAGTCATTTCTGAACCTTGGTTTTTCTATCTTTAAAATGAGGATAATGAGCCCTTCCTCTTAGGAGTAAGAATTCAATGAGACCATGTGGAAGAAGGACTTAGCCCACAGCCTACTTTGTAGTGAGAGCTCAGTATGTTAGCTGCTACTCTTTAATTATGATGACGTGGCAACTGCTGGGTGAGTAGCTGTGTGTGTAAGGCGGAGTAAGTGTGTATGGACATGGATGTATTTTTGAGACCGTCCATCTTGGTGGAGAATATGACCACCGTATGAGAATGTGATGATTGGTTTTGAGTATGAGTTGACTAGACAAGACTTGACTGAGGACTGTTGTTGGCTGGAAGGGTTTGAGATGGGAAGAGTGGGCCTGTCATTCACTCTGAGTTGGAAAGGACTCTCGAGGTATCATCCTGTTCAACTTGAACCTGTTGTGTGAGTCTTATCTCTGACACCTGTGCCAGGAGACCTTCCAATTTCTTTAATGGCTTCCAGTGATAAGGAACTCCACCTCCCAACACAATCCATTCTGTTGTTGGACATCACTGACTACTCTTTAGAAACAAAAGCAGCTCACCCCTGTGGAGTGCTTTCAGAGTCACAAGGTATATCCTCCATCCTTCCATCCATTCTTCCATCCATTCATTCATTTATACTGAATGGCCAGATTATTATAATCTGTAACACATAATAATCTGGCCACTCAGTGTGTGTGTGTGTGTGTGTGTGTGTGTGTGTGTGTGTGAATTCGTGCATGGGTGGGGTCCGGCCAGCCTGGCCAGGGGGAAAGGACATGGGAAGTTGGCCAGCCTGCCTGCTGGTCAAACTCCTAGTTGAGGGGACAATTTGCATATTAGCCTTTTATTACATAGGATATACACTGAGTGGCCAGATTATTATGAATACAGAGATCATAATAATCTGAGCATCTACTACTGACAAGTACCATTCTAAATCTTGGGGATGCATCAGGAAAACAAGGAGATACAGGCCTGTTCTCATGGAGTTTACAGTTTTGTCGACCTCTCACAGCACCCTTGTGAGGTAGGCAGGTCAGGGATTAGCATTACTTCCACTGAACAGACTGAGAAGCTGAGGATGGTGGTGGTGAGGATGACAGCTAAAATTTTTAGGAAAAATTTTTAATTGATTTTAGAGAGGGAGGGAAATCGATCAAGTGCCTCCTCCTGCATGCCCCCTCTGGGGATTGTGCCTGTAACCTAGGCATGTGCCCTGACTGGGAATCGAATTGTTACTTCTGGGTTCATAGGTTGACGCTCAACCACTGTGCCACAATAGCTAAAATGTATAAAGGCCAAGAATGTGTCATGTGATTTGTATACTTTATGAAATCTAATCTTCACATGACCCCTGTGCCATAAGCACTATTAATATCATCCTCATGTTATAGATGAAGGAACTGGAGCTCAGAGAAGTGATGTTGCTTGCTTGGGTCACACAGCAAGAAACAGCCCAGTTCTTTTCACCTCCACCCTGCACTGCCTCTGGAATTGAGGCCCCGAGACTTGCCAGAGCAGCAGAACTGGGCCCAGAATTGAAACAGCTGGAGCGAGACGGTGGGCCCTTTGCACATGGTCGGAAGGTCATGTGGGAACCCAGGGAGTATCTAACTTATACAAGCTGACGTGACTGACCGCCAGCCCTCCCCAACCACAACCCTCCTCCTCAGCCCCACCTCATCACATCGCCAAGGGACAGAAATGGGTGAGGCCAGCCTCTCCCAGCTGCGATGTAAACTGAGGCCATTCCGGATGATGTCCATGGGTTGTCTCAGGCACTGGGATGGACTCCTGGCGGGAAGGGCAGCCTGCAGGTTCCTTTGCTCTGGAAATCCTGCTGGGCTTCTCCATGCAGCACCCAGGAGCTGGCTGCAGTGACTGGGTGCTGGGTTCATAGCTCCAAATCACCCCAGTTTGTACCATTTGCTGAGAGTGAGATTGGAGGTGGTGCTTGAGCAGCCCGCCCCTCGCTGTCTAAGTCCCAGATCTCAGCAGCCACTTTCCCTTTGGGCTCAGGGAGCACAAAACAGGTTTCTTGATGGCTGGTCCTCGGCCGGTTTGGCTCAGTGGATAGAGCGTCAGCCTGCAGACTGAAGGGTCACAGGTTCAATTCTGGTCAAGGGCATACAGGTTGTAGGCTTGGTCCCCAGTAGGGGGTATGCAGGAGGCAGCCCATCAATGATTCTCTCTCAACATTGATGTTTCTATCTCTCTCTTCCTCTTTGAAATCAATAAAAAATATTTAAGAAAAGAAAAGAAAAACAGCCAGCTGCTGGCTTAGATGAGGTAATCCATGTCAGGGTGCTTGAGGCACCCTATCAAGGGAAGATATTAAAATCGACAGCAAACACAGTTCCTAACACAAATACTAATGGTGATGCACAGATCATTAGAGTCTTCAATGTTTCCCCAGCCAGGGACTCATACGAGGAACTGTTACCTCTAGGGCCTAAAACCAATATATGATGTTTTTCAAATATTAGTTGTGCATCTCTGGGGCTTTTTAAATACTAGACTGCCAGGTTTCTGGGACCCACCTCTTCCCCGACTAGATATTCTGTTTCAGTGGATCTGGGATGGTCTCTATTTTTAACTTCAATGCTGGTGACTACAGGCCACATCTACCCAGAGTAGGGACCCTGCAGGACAGGGGTATCCTGCCCAGGGACCCTTTCCCTACGCTCCACGAAGGCCCCTTACAGTGGGGGTTCAGATGTGCCGCTGCGTGGGAGAGGGAACCAGGTCTCCTTGTGCCACCAGTCAGGGTTTAGGAGTCTCTAAACTGGAAAATCCCCTCAGTTTCTTTTATGCAACTTCCTTTATCCACTTAACATTTCTTCAGGGAATTTTTCAAAGTCAGGTTTACTGCGTAATTAACATGCAGTAAAAGCCTTCCTCTTGAGTGCACAAGTCTGTGTTTTAGCAGCTACGTATGGTTGTGTAACCACCACCAACCCTGATCTGGAACCTTCCGGAGCGAGAGTGCCACACGCCTGGACAGGGAGATGAGTGTGACTGCAGCTGAATGAGTGAGTGGGAGAGGGGGCCGGGACGGTGGTTTGGGGGGAGACACTGTGACAAGTTTGGTCTTTACCTGCCGGGCGGCAGAAGGAAGAGGGGCCTGGACAGACCTAGGCTGAAACCTCACTGAGGGGATGACCGGGTGTTGACGAGCCCACAGCCGGAGAAGGAAAGGTGGCCTGGGGAGAGACGCTGCCCTCCTCCTGGTACGAAGGAGCAGCGGTCATACCCATCATCCTATCACTGTCACAGGGCCCTCGTGCCTGCCTTCCAGGCCAGCTGTAAGGTCTCACCCACCACCCGGTGCTCTGCAGTGATGAGGTCACAGAATAGAGCAGCCCCAAGCAGGTAGGACCTGTGTCATTCATCACTGTTCACTCTGCAATCATGCATTAAGTCTCTACTGTATATATAGATATTGTAAACCTGGTCCCTGCTCTCCATGAGCCTATCGTCAAAAAGACATTCAGCCTCTTTGCCCTGTGAATCTGAAACAAAGTAGGTATATGGGCAGGGCTGGGCTTGAAATATAATGTGTTCTGAGGAGCGGAAGGAGTTGATTCTACCGGGACATCTAGAAAGGCTTCCTGGAAGAAGTGGCATTGGCACTGGGCCTCAGGGATTGTAGTAGGTGGTTCAGTGATCATTTGCTGAGTTGAATCTTTCAGGGGAAGCCTGGTCTTCTTTCATCTGCTTCCTCACCCAAGACCCCCAGGCTCATTGGGATGGTTTCCTTTCTGCCCCAGTCCCCCCTACTTACCTCGATATCCCAGCCCCATCCTATTATAGCCAATGTGACTTGCTGTGTGTTGATGTTTCATAAGGCTCTGTGCCAAGGGCATTTATTTGCCCTCTCCTCTGTACCCCAAATTTTCTTTCCCTGTCCCTCAACTGGAAACCCAGCAGGAAACCTTCTATGAGGAATACCAAGATTCCCACCCACCACCTAAAAATGCAGCCACATCAGCACTGCAGGGGGGAGAGAAGGGAAGAGGGTGCAGCTTGATTTGGGTGGGCACCGCACAATGAGAAATAATAATGATATATGCCCAACAATAATGATGTCTTAACATAATGACCATATATTGAGTGTCTGCTGTGTGCCAAGCATGATTTATCTCCTTTAATTCCCACCATAGCCCCATAGCCTGCTTGATAAGTTCACACTCAGTGGAGCTCGAAGGCCTGGGTTCAAATCCCTCTGTCCCTAGGTGACTTCGAGCAGGTTGCTTAATCTCTGCACCTCAATTTCCTCCCCTCTAATTAGAGGAAGATAATACAGTGGTACCTCGAGATACGAGTTTAATTCGTTCCATAACCTTGAGGCATGGGAAACTATGAGACGCTTGAGTCGCAGTAAACTGGTGGGTCATGTGCAGCCGGCCAATCCTTGCGATTACTCCTATCTCAAATGTTGCTCGTATTTCAAAGCAAAAATCGCTCGCTCGACTGCTTGTATCTCAAAATCTCGTATGTTAGGGCACTCATATCTCCAGGTACCACTGTACGTCTACCTCATTGGGCTGTTGTGAGGATTAAGGCCTCTAACCAGGGTGGGATTAGAACATGGGGCCAGCTGTGTGATTTACCTCCAGACAAGGCGGGAGGAATGAACTGGAATTGGGCAACAGAGGTACTGTGGCTTTCACTAGCACTGGCAGAGGAGAGGCCTAAAGGAGGTCCTGGGTGAGCCGTGGGAGTGTGCTGGGGAGCACTCAGTAGGTCCTGGTGTGTGTACAGTTGTTGCCCCTGAGCGGGGCTGCTCCACATTGGAAGTTCTGTAGTCAATGTCGGAGAATAGCATTGAGGTCAGAAACACTGGAAGGTAATTGCAAAGGCTCCATGCGTGGCCGCATGCACAGCTGTGTGAGTTGTGCCTGCGCAGGGCACCTGGAAGAGGAGCAAGTGTCGGCTGCGGTTCAGCCCGTGTGCTGCTCACCACGCTGTGGGCCTGGCCCAGAGCTGTGCCTGCCAAGAGGAAGGGGGACCTTTTGCTATTTTCACAAAAATGCCCTACAGACTGGGGCGGGGGAAGCGGGGGTCTGATTCCAGGGGCGAGGTGAATAGAGAGACTTTATCTGCAGAGGTGAGTCTGCAGAGGCCAGATGGTGCCAGTGGGTTGGCTTGGATTTGCATAGTGACCAGGACGGCCTGAAGCTGGAACACAGCCTGAGACCAAGACTGGGAGGAAATGATGTGAATGGAAAGGCTGAGCACTGAGCCACTTCATGGACTTTGTAATACGCTCATGAAGTGGACAGGGATCAGCAGAGGGTAGGTGCCAGGAGAGTGTGTGTGTGTGTGTGTGTGTACCATGAGGGAAAGCAGAAAGAGGACTTCAAAAAGCAAGAATCCCAAAAGAGCTTTAGCTGGTTTGGCTCAGTGGGTAGCATGTCAGCCTGCGGACTGAAGTGTCCTGGGTTCGTTTCCGGTCAAGGGCACATGATCGGGTTGTGAGCTCGATCCCCAGTAGGAGGTGTGCAGGAGGCAGCTGATCAATCATTCTCTCTCATCGTTGATGTTTGTATCTCTCTCTCCCTCTCCCTCCCTCTCTGAAATCAATAAAAAAATATATTATTTAAAAAAGAGTCCCAAAAGGACAGAGGCACCGCCACCCTTGAGCGGCTGCCCAATGGCCGTGTTTTGTCACCCACATGCCATGATGTTGGGAGGGGAAGGCAAGGGTGCTAGTGTTTGCTCATTGCCCACCAGGCCCTGTGCCAGATGTTTTGCATACATGACCTCATTTTCATCTCCGCCCCGCCTCCTCATGGTTTCTGTCATAATGACAGCCATCAGAGGAATAAAGAACAAACGTGGGGGGAGGGACCGCCTTTCAAGTCTCCATAGTGTTGCTGGACCCGGGAGGTGCCGTGTGGGTGGTTGTGAAGCAATGGGCAGTCTGAAACTGATTATAGCTTCCCCCCCAATGG
>PVJN01053420.1:0-13744 GCA_004026805.1 Lasiurus borealis | reverse complement strand
CATAGTGAGATCTTTGTCTCATTTCAGGGAGGATTCAGGATAAAGATTCTGTGCCAGTAATCTTCCTTGGATTAATGGTTTCTCTTTTATCTGCTGTATTTCTGCTCCGATGTCTTTTCTCTGAATGAGTCAGAAGAATGCAAATGCTGGGTGCAGTCCGCCTGAAATATTTAAATCTAGTTTTGCAATGTTTTGCAGGCTTGGAGGGGAAAATTATGCACACGCGCGTGCGTGCATACACACACACACACACACACACAGTCATAGGAATGGCAGATGAGAATTACAGACATATCAGCCAGCAATACATAAACGTGGTATTTCAATTTGACAACAAACTCATTTTTCTTTTTCCATTTCTTTGTTTCTCCAGATCAACATTTAGATGCCTGATGTGAGTGGAAGGAATCTGCAACATTCTTTTGTGAGACTCGGAATCTCATCAAGAATGTATCTGAATACAAGGAAAACGGATTTTCGTCTTGGCTCCTAAATGACAAGCCTTCATTATGCAAGGAGCGCGTCCCTGGAGAAAGCATTCTCTGTGCGCTGATAGAGAAGGTGGGACAGGTTGGGCGGTTGGGCGTGATTTGTGCGCCTTTTCCTGATCCCTTCCATTGATACGCTCTGGACCTCTTTGTTTCCATGTGCAGTCATAGACTTGTGGGCAGTGTCTCACTATTGTAACTCGGAGGGCTTCCTCTAAGAGGAAATCTGAATGGCATTAATATTCAAATCCTCTGGCTTGGTCTGCAGTGGCCTCATGGAGCTTGCTCGGAGCTACTGTGCTGCAGTTGGGAACAAAACTTGGGAAACAGAGCCCAGTACACTGGGATTTAGCTCCCTGTCCCCGTGTGCAGTCCTTAACATGAAACCCTTAGACTGAAAGATCCCCTCCACAGGCTTTTATTGCTGCAAGAAAGAGTTCCTACCATGTGAACCCAAGGACAGAGGGAGGCTTTCTTCGTCTCCTTTCCACCTCATGTGAAAGAATAATCTCATGCCTTCGGGACAAAGGCTTCTTTAAACAACAAAGTGAAATGCTTTCAACGTCCGCGAACATCTCCCAACATCAATGAGATTGCTATTCACGGACGAAGAAGAGAAAAGAAAGAAAAAAAAAGTGGGGCATGAACAATTGGTCAATTCGGCATTACCTTCGAAAAGCAGAGAGCCAGAATTGGAAATGTGAAACATCTCGCACTCCTATTAAATTAGGATTGATGAGTTCCCGGGGATGTTCAACTTCCTTTGACTTTTCTTAAATGATTTATAGCCCTTCTCCATGTCATGGTTTCTGAATTTTCTCCAACCGTGCATGCGAACGAAGGGCTGTAGAAGGTTTGGCACAAGAGCACAGAATCATACTTCTTCTCAAAACATTGGTGCAAATGGCTCTGTGGAATTTAATGCGGCATTCACTAAGCACCTAGGCACTATGCAAGGCACTGGGGCACAAAAAGGAGTGAGGTACAGTCCTTGCCCTAGGAATGCTCCAATACAGAGAGTAGCCAATACCGGAAATGTAACAGAACAAGTGCTAGAGCAAAGGTAAGAAAAGAGGAGGGGCCATCCAGGAGGGTAGGTGTCAATTTAAAAAAGACATTTTTAAAAAGGTCATTTGACTTGAAGCTTAAAGATACAAACAGTTGGAGAGATGAACAAAAGAAAAAGAGGGCTAGAGTGAGGTCATGATCTCTAGACAAACAAATAAATACACCTTGAAATACAACTACCTCCAAAAACACACACACATGTTGACTTTGCCAAGTCAGATTTGTTGGATTTCTATTATCCATGCTTTCTATTAAGAACTGACTTATGCCACCCAAGGGCCTGCTTCAGAAGGTTATATATCATGAGAAAGGTCAGACTGCAGTCTCCCTGAGTGAGATTTTAGTGGCCCCAGCCTCTCCCCAGCACTCAACCCTCCAGCTCATTCCCGCTCCAGAAAACCACCGAAAGAATAAAATTCCGAGGTCTCAAGCAGCAGCAGCCATGACAACAGGTCCTCCGTGGAACCCATTCCATCTGTCGGTGGACGATCAACTGTAGTTATCATGAGTTTCTCCTTGTCAAATTAAAATACCACATTTTTGCATCACTGGATAATATATCTGTAATATTCATCTGCTGCTCCTTCATCATATGTGTATAAGCGTGTGTGTGTGTGTGTGTGTGTGTGTGTGTGTGTGTTCCCTCCCAATTTGCATAGTAGCAGGAGGGCAGGGAGCTCAGACCACAGGAAAGGGGAGTCCTTTCTCAGAAAGGGTCAACCTAAGTTTCTGCCAGCGTGGGGACACATCCTGGCTGATACCAGAATGCAAACCACTCTGAGAAACACCTGGCCCTTCCTGGTACCTCGCACGGACTCCAAGTGCTTCTCTTGTCCCCTGTGTGTTCTCCAGAACTGAAGGATAATCAAGGTAAATATCAGAACTCAAACACGTATACATTATATCTCTAATATGTATGCAGAGAATATCCCGGGTGTAGAATCCCAGTTTCCGTAGCTACAACTTCCCCACCGAGTCTTTGTCAGGGAACCAAAGGTGGTTCACCAGAAGCCTTTGTTTTCTTGATACCAGAATTCAAACCATCATCTATCATACAAAGAGAGGGATATTTTATGCCTACAGCCACATCCCAGCCCACCAAATTAACCTTCTCTAGCCAGGAGAGCATACTGCTGACAAGGGTTTTGAGAATGCTCATTTAAATGAGATGGAAGCTCATTTACTCTCGTGAGTGATATTGAGGCTCTGGGTGGCACCCTGTGAAAGATGACTAAGTCCACTCATGCATCAGACAGGATAATTCTGGCAAAGTTGGCGCCGACAACATTAAAAAACAATGATGGAAGAGTCTGGCCTTGTTGTTGTCATTTTAATTGTCACTGTGAGTGACAAAAAATGTAGCTCCTTCTCCAGAATACTTATTGCTCAGTTTTGTAATACCTTAACTGGGCCCACGCCACTTGAGCATGCAATAAAAAAAATGAAAGGAAAAAGAAATATGTGTGAACGTGTAAGAGAAAAAGTGAGTGGCAAGAGAGAGAGGGAAGAGAAAGGGGGGCTACCAGGAGGGAGACAAAGAGAGACCAAAAGAGACAAGTGAGTGATGGAAAAAGAGAAAGACCAGACAAAGACGGAGAGAGAGAAAACATGATAGACAAGCAAGAATTATTTTGGATGGCTCTTCCTCAGTATCAAACAAAGAGTGCTGTTAGTAAGCTCATGGAAGAGGCTAGTTTTTGCAAATCAAAAAGCCTGCAATGTTTCCAAGATCCACTCTGAGTTTTCAGGCAAGGCAGCCCAGAATTTCTTGTTAAAACCTTAAGGGCTCAATTTATGCTAAGCATTCAAGGAAATGTCTCATCCAAACAGGATATCGTTTTTCATTTTAAAGAAGCAAACCGATCTCAGAGCATAAATGTTATTATTCATAGTCGCAAAGGAAAATGGCATTTACTTTCTCTTCCTTCATAGGGGAGGAAGGAGGAGGCTCTCTTCAGTGGGGGACCAGAAGGGGGTTCAGAAATCCTGCTCCTGCTCCTGAAAGAAATGTCTCGCTCTCAACCCCAGTAGGTGAGTCCGCAAGCCTCCTCCATGCCATCGATTGCTTTCATGGGTCAGTGTACAGTATGCGCGTGATGCTTTTCAACATCCGTTTGGGGGAAGAATCAAAGCTAATTTCACTGTGTGAAAAGCTAGCAGATTCCATTAGTGATTGTGACTTCACTTCCCAGCGATAAGGCTGCTGGATGGAGGTTCTCTGAACTGAATGTCCAAATGGGAATTTATGGTGAAGAACTTCAGTTTTATCAACCAGAGGCTTCAACATACGTACAAAAGAAGAAATACCTTTTTTATTCCCCTAGCAGAAATGTTTAAGTTAACCCCGCCAACCCAGTAGTGTGTTCTTTTCTCATCCCCACCACCATCATCCTTCCCTCTTCAAAACATATTTGAGCGGGGGAGGAGGTCATGGGGATCATCATTTCTGGTTTTTACATCAATGGATATAAAAGAATACACACTGGATGAACTCACACTGTCTCTCCTACATGTGGCCACAGCAAAATCCCAGAAGCAATGCAAATGGGACTAGCCACAGCCCAATTCTCTTTGTCCTTACAGCGTCTAGATGTGGTAGTGTCCTTAATTATCTTGGCCCCAAAACCCATCTCACATCTTTATGGAAGGCAAGCCCAACTATAGCTCTGAAAAGCATATGGTCAATAACACGTAATGATTATCATTCCATTCCATTCCATAAATGCACATAAATTGACTACTCATGTGTCCAAAATATTCTATCAAAATAGAGCACGCTTTACTAGGAAGTTTGTTTTAAAACATTTGGTGTTTCTACCTATAAAACTGGGTGGTCTCCATTTAATAATATGAGATTTTTGTTTTTTTACAAGACAAGATTTACATTACTCAGTATATGAAGAGTTAAGGGCTGGGCCCACCCATTTCATAAAATAAAATGAAAAAGAAAAGTCAGGATTCAGGCCAGTTGAACATGATCTCAGGCAGAGTAATAATACTTTTCCCTGCTCCGGGTCCAAGGAAAGGAAAATAGAGTCACTAAGTGATACTGAAACCCCTCCTTGTTTGTTTTGGCCACAAGCTCCTCTGCAGCTATTGTCTGCTCTATTTTCAGGCACAAGTTGCTATGGTCATTGGGAGGAAATATAAAGACACAGAATGAAGCAAAAGATAACATGCCTACTATGTGTCTGGCACAGGTGATGATAGCCTTCAATCTTCATAGTTACCTGATGAGGTAGATATTCTAACACCCATTTTACAGATGATGAAACTGAGGCTCTAAGACTTGCCCACCTTCTCAGAGCTGGGAGGTGGCTGAAATGAGAATAAACTCAGACCACCCTGATTCTGAAGCCCGCATTCCAGAATACTCTAGTGCAATGGTTTTCAAGTTGAGTTCCAGTGCTTTTTAAGGGTTCCTCAAATGTTTTATTTCCACCTTTTTTTTTTTCAGTCCTCACCTGAAGATATATTTTTTTTTGTTGCTTTTTAGAGAGGGTGGGAGAGAGGGTGAAAGGGGGAGAGAGAGTGAACCGCAACTCAGGTCTGTGCCTTTGACCAGTGTTTATGTGGTACTAAAATTTCATAGGGAACGGAGATTAATTTTTTAAAATGTCTGAGAGGTTCTTTATGGGGAAGATAATGAAAAAAATGTTGAGGAACACTGCTCTCGGGCATTAAGGAGTTCAGAGATTGAAACTGGAAAAGGGGGAGCTTGGTCCTCACTCAGCCCTAGCAGCCCACCTAACGTGAAGTACGGCCCTGTCGGGAGTTCCAGCCTGGCTGGAGAGAGTAAGCCTGACGAGTGTGCAGCGTGAGGATTTTCTGTTTTTAAAAGATGAGTAGAAGCTCCAGGCCTTTTCCTTCTGGAAGAAGACTTAGCAAACTGAGCCAGGCCCCTCATTTTACAGAAGGTAAAACTGAGGTCCAGAGGAGCCAAGGGTTTGCCCAAGGACACAGAACTGTTACAGGCAGGCAGAACTCAGACCCAGAACAAGACCCTACACAAACATGGGCCGGGCACTCCAACAGTGTTTTGTCAAATGCATGAGTGAAGGGACAAATGGCTTTAACCAAGAGACATCATCAGAAAGATCGAATATTTTTAAAAATTGTTTAAACCCACTGTATACAGACGGCATCTTCCACATCACCTACTGACAAAGAAAACAAACAAAAAAAGAAAAAACCCACAACCTCAATTGTCCTTGTGGTCCAAGACCTCAGGGAGTACCTTCCCACCTCGCCACCCCAGCCGACTTAGACCAGCGTCAGGAGACGCTGCAAGTGAGTCCTTCCTCTAGCGGACCCAACTGCACATCTCTCCTTTGTTGTTTTCCTTTCTTTAGAGCTCTGACAATACTCCTGGTGTAGTACCATCTGCCGAGGCGGGATGAGCAGGTAGCTTTAAAATGATGATAGCTCTGGGAAATGATAATCACTGGGTCATAGAAAGCTGCACTGCAGTGTATAAATAAGATAAGTAAAAGTGCTGAGGAAGGCATGTTTGCTTTAATAAAATGTGTTTTCCCTTTTTGTGGAGAATGCCTTTCTCGAATGCCTGGGGAGAGGAGCTGAACTATAGACCAGAAACAGGCAGACGGTTCCAGAGTCTGGCAATGAGGGTGGGATTGGAGGGGAGAGGGATGAAATATTACTTACTGAGACACAAAAGGAAGAGAGTTGGACCGGAGCCTTTGTGTTTAAATTGCTGAAGCAATGGAATGAGATCAGAACTTCCAGGTCTAATTCCAAAGCTCCCTTCCGTAGAGGCAATGTGCTGGGGAGGAAAGAGCAAGGGCTTGGGTTACAGCAGGGCACTCCACGAACGACGTGACCTTGGGAAATAATTCTCTGAATCTTGATTTTCTCAGATGTGAAAAGAGGATACTCTCTTACAGGGCTATCATAAGGTTTCAATTAGAGGGTGCATGGAAAGCACCAACCATAATAACTGATCTATCTTTGTTGTTTAATAAATGGCAGTAATAATGATAAGTATATAGAGGCTCAAGATGATAGTGGTGATGGTGATCGTGATGGTGATGATCATGATGATGATGATGACAGAGACCTTCTCCAGAAAGCAGCTACGTGTACACACTGAGTCCTGAAAATCATTAGTCACCTAGAGGTTGCCCTGCCCTTTGAGATATGCCACTGGAAGTTATAATTCATGGAGCAAGAAGTCCTTTTGCAAGGGATTGCCATGAACAACAACAAAAAAAAAAACATAGGCAGCTTCTGAGTTTGTGCAAATATATCATCTGACTTGGGCTTTCTGCAAATACAAAGCATTTTCACTGACACAGTCTCATTTTATCCCCACACCAGCAATGAGAGGTTGCCAAGGCAGGTAGGAGATGCCCGTTTGACATATGAGAAGAGCTGAGGTCTCGGGTTTTAGTCATTTCGCTACCAGCCCAATGTCGCAGAGAGGTGTGCCCAGAGCAAAAGCCTGGCTGTCCGCTGCCTATCCCAAAGGCACACGATGCCTGCTACTTACAAACCTCCACCTGGAAAGAAACATGGAACTTAGGCAGGTCAGAAACAAGTGTGCCCTCTCTGCATCCTAATCTACCCTCCACCTGACCCCTTCCCCCTGAGTCAGCACAGCTCTCTCTGTAGTCATCTACTTACCCCTGCCACTGACCCCTGCGTCCTCCACTCCTGACCTAAAGCAGAAAATCCAGGAGAGACTAATGAAAGGACCTTCCCCCTTGGGAAACAATAGAGTGAGATGTCTACCAAACCAGACATGTAAGTGGCATCATCTGACCATTGGGCACTTGCCAGGGGAGCAAGCTGAGAACGCTCCGAGGGCTGTGCTGTGCCCCAGGGGAAAGCACAGAGCTGACCTCCAGCTTCCAGATGCCAACCCTGCCGGGGATGCTCTCTTCCTCTACCTTTAAATACCACGCTGAGCCTGTGAATGAAGACTCCGACTCCTCCTCCTAAGAGTCCTCTGAGGAAGATGGGGCAGCATCCTTTCTTCAGTCAGGAAAACTAAAGAATCACAAATCAGGCACCATATTCAAAAGCACACAACTTATTGACTGGAGATTGAGGCCTTAAACACAGATTTCCTCACTCCAGTCCCATCTTCTTTGAACTATACCACACTACTGCCTTTATCCATTAGAAATCTTTTGGTGGCAAAGAGCAGAAAAATCCAATAAGTCAAATCTTAAAGAAAAAGGAAGAAAATTGTTTCTCTCTCTCTCTTTTGTTTTATTGTTGTCTTTATTTCTGCTGTTTACATAACAAAACAGTTCAGGTAGAAGTCTGTTTTCAGACTCCAGGGTGAAGTCTGAGTTAGCATGGCGGCCCCAAGCAACTATAGATTCCAGCCTCCAGGTAGAGGTGGTTCCACTCCTCATATCCTCACATTACCCTGAGGAAGAGAGCAATTATGCCTCTGCGGTTCTATTGCAATGATGAGCTTCACTCTGATTGGACCAGCTTAAACCAGTCATAATGGGCAGAGGGGATACTGTGGTTAGTTTAGGCTAGTTTAGTTGGTTAGAGCCCAGCACTGGCATCAGGGTGAATGACTATCCAGTCACCATGAATGACTATAGAGGAGAGGTATTTTCTCAAAGGAAATTCAAGGTGCTGTTATCAGCAAGAAGAGGTAAGAGAAACTGGGCAGAAACCCTACAAATAAAAGACATCCAATCTTTTATTCTACAAATAATTCTTTGAATTCCTATCGTGTGCCAATTGCACTGTCAGGCAGGAGGTAGATTTTTTTTTAAAAAAAGTAAGGACCAACGTCTCCCTAGACAGAACTCAGTCTAGCATGGGTAGACCCACCGGTAAAGGGCAGGTGCCAAAAAAAATTAAATAAATAAATAAATAAATAAATTATAATGCTAAGGGCCAACTCAAGGGGAAAAAAAAAATTGGTGCCTTCATTGCTGATGTATCTTCAACCACTTCCTACTCCAGCTCTAATTCAGCCAAACTGTTCCTCTGTCCAGAGTCTAGCCAGGCTGGCAAGACACAGCAGAGTGGTGAGTTCAAATTGTTTTCTATTTGCAAGTTAACTAGAATCCTAGAATTATGTCTTATACAGTAGGAAGCAATGCACTGTAGCAGTTAAGAATGCAGGCTCTAGAGTCAGACCACTTCAATTTGAATCTTAAGTCAGTCACTCCCTAGCTGTGTTACCTTATGCAAGTTGGGTGTCCTATTTGTTCTTTAGGTTCTTTTATCAATAAAAGGGGGAGGGAATTATATCACCTAAGGATGTTTTGAGATCCTAATGAGTTGATATAGGGTCGGTTAATTTTCTCTATAAAGGGCCAGATAGTAAATATTTTAGGTATTGTGGGCCATGCAGCCCCTGTAGCGACTACTCCACTCTCGTATTAGAGTATGAAAGGAGCCATGAACAATGCATGAACAAGTGGGCATCACTGTGGTCCCATAAAACCTGATTTATAAAAACAGGTGGCAGGCTAGATTTGCCTGGCACCCGCTAAGAGCTCAATATGGTAGCTACTGTTAACAATTCAAAGCAAATAGCATATCAGTTTGTTTATTATTCTTTTTCCCATACCGCCCCTCTTTCTCTCAATGGATTCTACCCACCCTTCCTTGACTATGCTGACTATAAATCTATTATTTAATACTTGAGGCCAGATGCACGAAATTTGTGCATGGGAGGTGGGTCCCTCGGCCCAGCCTGCACCCTCTCTAATCCAGAACCCCTCGAGGAATGTCTGACTGCCTGTCCTACAGGATCAGGCCTAACCTGGCAGTCAGACATCCCTCTCACAATGCAGAACTGCTGGCTCCTAACCACTGACCTGCCTGCCTGCCTCATCACCCCTAACTACCTCTGTCTGCCTGCCTGATGCCCCTAACCACTCTCCACTGCTGGCCTGATCATCTCTAACTGCTCTCCCCTGCCAGCCTGATCACCTCTAATTGTTCTCCCCTGCCAGCCTGATTGCCCCTAACTACTCTGCCTTGGTCCCTGCCACTGTGGCTTTGTCCAGAAAAATGTCTGGAAGACGTCTGGTCTATCCAGTCTAATTAGCATATTACCCTTTTATTAGTGTATGTGTGTATATATATACACATACATACACTGAGTGGCTAGATTATTATGATCTCAGAATGTATAATAATCTGGCCACTCAGTATATATTCTATATAATAAAAGGCTAATAAGCAAATTGTCCCCTCAGCCAGGAGTTCAACCAGCAGGAAGACTGCCCAACCGCTCATGTTTCCTCCCCCTGGCCAGGCTAGCCAGACCCCACCCATGCACGAATTCATGCACCAGGCTGCACGCATATATATATGCGTGTATATATATACACACACACTCTCTCTCTCTCTCTCTCTTTCTTTCTCTCTCTCTCTGAGTAGCTAGATTATTATGCATTCAGAGATCATAATAATCTGGCATATATATATATATATATATATATATATATATACACATAACACACACACATATATATATATTGAGTGTGTATGTGTATTAGATGTTTGTCTTTCTTTATTGACTTAGTGGCATCAAAAAAATCAAGAAGACTCCCCACTTCTCTAATTAGGTTACCTTTCACATGTTTAAATCATCTTGTCTATATGACTTAAAGAGGAAACACTCTGCAAAAACTTTGGCATGCCGTGCATGACCCAGTGCCGAGGTGATTCACAGCAAGTAAAGAATAATAACTGGCCCTAGCCGGTTTAGCTCAGTGGATAGAGCATTGGCCTGTGGACTGAAGGGTCCCAGGTTCGCTTAAAATCAAGGGCAGGAGGTAACCAATCAATGTGTTTCTCTCACCTCAATGTTTCTCTCTTGTCTTTCCCTCTCTCTTCCATTCTCTAAAAAAATCAATGGAAAAATATCCTCAGGTAAGGATTAAAACATCATAATAATAGTAACTGTGATTATTTACTATGAATAAGCTCGCAGACTCATTATCAATGCTCACTTGCAGACATTTACTCCCATCATATTGGTTTCCAGATGCTACAAGCCACCCCTCAAGTTTCCTCCTCTATAACCATGCTCCAGGTCCAGGAATCTCTGTGCGGATTTTCTGGTGCTCAGTCCTGAGACACAGAAGCAACACTGAGTTAATTCTTCCTGCTGGGTTAATAATTAGGTAAAACCAGTTTAAAACAAGGGGAAATCAGTGTGTCTGGAGTTCAGAATGAGGAAGGAGGAAAATTAAGGAATTACAGAGTTGGAATATAACTGCCACGAAGTCCATCTTCTGCTGGGCAGGAGACGAGGGGAGGGGGGATGGCAAGGAAACCAATTCAGGAACCTTAACTTATAATCAGCAAGGAATCCCCAAACTCAGAATCAGATCCCTGTCTGAGGAGGATTCTTAGCTAATCCAAATGAATAACACTGTTACTGGTGACAGAGACAAAGGCTTAAAACTTGCTAAATTACAAAATGTCTCCCTCCTTAGCACTTCTGCAGGTAGCCTAACTCTTAACTTTATTTTTTACCAAAGCATCTTCTCCTTAATTCAGCATCTTCCCCCAAATTTGTACGACAAAAGAGAAACTCTACACCTCATCTGTTCAGCCTGTTAGGATGGGTACAACCCCTGTTCAATATGTACATTATCCAGAAGGCCAAGTGACAACCCTAGGAAAAGTATAGCTGATAACTTGTCTGCTTATTGGCACAAAAACATAGTGAGCCATGTGAGCGCATCATGGCCCAGGACTTTATTAAGAAAAGAATCAGTAGAGCTGGGGGTATTCTATGTATTGATTCTATGTATCAATAGCACTCAAAATATAAAGATGCTCCCATCGATTGCACTGCCATGTACAGATCTAGACATATCACTCAAAGGCACTTTAGTTAATCTCAAATATACAAGGCCAACATTAATTCTGTACAGGGTGAAATGCCAGGGTCATTGGTCATATTGCTGGTGCCACATGCAACCTATTAACCTGGGAGATGGGCACTCAGCTAACCAAATGAATCTTATCTCTTTCTATACGTTTTCTCCAAGGAGAACTCCTGGCATCATCCAAACACTTATAGAATCTCCCATCCATCCCCTTCCCCAGGACTAGTGTTGAGAATTTTAGTGCAAGGAAATCAAAAAAGTCCCAATGGCACAGAGAAAAAAATGCATAATCTTTGAGGTTGGTAGAGTCAGGTTTGATTGTCAGTGCTGCCCTTACTAACTATGGGGCTCTGGACAAGTTGCCACTCTGCTTCCGCACCTATAAAGTAGTAATAATGAAATCCACCTCCCACTACTGCTGTAAAGTTAGAGAAATGCGTGTTAAGTGGTTAATATATATTAAGGATTCAATAGTTACGTTATTTTTCTCTGGAAGTACAAATTCTATGAACCTGAAATATAATTTCTCTAGCCCTTGTGCTCTGCTCCTCTCTATGTTGGTACATCTTTGCTCAGCTTCACAGACCATAAGAAGAGGAGGAGGAGGAAGAGGAGGAGGAAGAGGAGGAGGGGAGAGGGAGGGGGAAAGGGAGGAGGAGGGGAAAGGAAGAGGAAGGGAGAGGAGGAGAAAGGGGAGGGGGAGGTGACACAGGAGGGGGAGGGGGAGGGGGAAACAGAAAAAGGAGGACCAATAGTAGCAGTTAACATGTATAGTGCTTATAGGCATTGTTCTAAGCTGTTCATATATATTAACTCACTTAGTATTCATAGCAATCTATAAAGGCTTCATAATTATTCCCATTGTACAGTCAGAAAAGGGAGGCAGAATAGGGAGGGTGTGATTTGCCCAAGGCCACACAGCTAATAAGTGCCTGAGCCAGGATGCAAATCCATGTGGAGTGTACATCAAAGCAGTAAATGGCACTTAATTAAAGACATCAAAGAGCTTTAAAGAGTAGCAACTCCTCTCTTTCCTAGAAGCACTAGGTCATAAATTTGAATACAAAGCAGGTAATCCATGAGGTTGAGAATGCTCTCCTGCCATAAAGATGGCAGAAAAGACTGTGCTGGTTTATCAATTACGAAGTAAGGTTGTGCCCACTGTGAATCGTCAGACCAGCCGATTCCAAATCATTCAGGAACTGAGGAAGCTTAGAAACTTATTAGTTGCTGCCTTCCCTTCTTTGTCCCCTTTGGTCTTTAGCATTAAATCAGACATATGTTGGAGTATTTTTGTTCCTTAAATGGTACCCCTGAATACTGAAAGAGATGTATGTAAGAGACAGGCATTGTCATTTTCTAGGCCTGCTTGGTAGAAATACTGGCAGACATCCTGGCCGACAATAAAGAGGGAGACTTAGTCTGGATGTCAGATTCTCTAGTTTCCCTCACAGAGAAAAGTTGTGGTTGTTGTTACAGTTGTAGGATGTTAAAATCAAGTGTATTTCCATGTGTTCAGCAATCCTTTGATCTGAAAAGTTCCATAGAACTTAATAAACTCTAACGTGCACACAAGCTACAACAAAAATGTTAGCTTCTGTGCTAGGTCTATGGTACAAATAATATGATTCCGAAAGTACAAAGAGATTGAGATCAGGAAACTCCAGATGCGGCGCAAAAGAAACATTCCACTGCCGGGAACAGTCAGGGGAACGTTACAGCACTTGACCATTCAAGTTCAACTCCTCCTCCTCGGGAATAAAAACAGAACGAATGAAAAGGTATTGGCTATAGTGTGGGGAAAGGCCAAGATACAGGCCTGCCCACTGGTGGGAATTACTCCAGGGAAAGTAGAGGGAAGGGAGGGGATTCTGTTAAATGAGAGAAGGACCACAATCATCTCAGGTATTCTCTTCACTTTCCATGCTCCTGTGCCCTCTGGAGCTTTCAAAAAGTTCTAGATGGACTTTAAGGACACCAGTGAGTCAAGCTCAATACCTGGGATTCTGTGTACCTCCAAATCCTTCTCAGCCCTATAAGACTGCCCCCAGGGAATGGTGTGGGTAATGGTTTTTAGGATATCTCAACAGCTTCAATGTGACCAAGAGCTATGAAAGCCACAGTAAGCGAACCAACCAGCGAGCAGTTTAGATGGAAGGCAATTCAAAACCAATTTCCAGCGGCAGCATAATACGGGGGGGTTTCTTTGTGTGAATTCTCTACCTCTCACTTGCTCTGGGAAGCCATGGCGTGAGCAGCTCCACAGAGAGGACCATGCGGCAAGGAATGGAAGCGTCTTGCCAAGAGGGTCCTGCCAACAGTGAGTGAGCTTAGAAATAC
>PVJN01053419.1:0-13744 GCA_004026805.1 Lasiurus borealis | reverse complement strand
CCCCCCCCCGCCACACACACACACACACACACACACACACACACACACACACACCACCTCTTGTACTTTAGCGGATGTATCTACCAATCATTGCAGATATCAGGCCACTGAAGCAGTAGGTCAGACCTTCTCCTTGCAACACATCTGGCTTCTCATTTACCTAGATTCTGAATTCTTAGATTCTTCTAATCCAAGATCAATACTCAACCTCAGACCCTTTATTAAAATAGAAATATGACTCAAATAAAATCAGTTTTTCCAGTCTAGGTACCGCTAGTCTCCGTCTCAAAATATAAGTCAATGTAAACTTAGGTTTATAAATTTATATGCCAGACCTCAGTATAAAATTTGGTCTTACATCTTAATTCAGTTTATCCTAATCTGGGAGACTCAGTATTCCCCTCCATCATAATATTCTTCTTTTTTCCATATGCCACCCCCTTTCACAGAAGGAGAAAAATATCTTGTTATGAGTATTTTAGTAGTTTCTTCATGTAAAAACAAAACTCTTTTTAATAATCAGCTTTATGATCATTAATGTTTAGGAAAATATTTTGTCAAGTATTTGAGCTGATGAACTAGATTTATTTAATACCCAATACATATTTAAGCAACACTGTCACTATTTTAAGTGTAAGTGTATAATTAAATTGTAAGAATGGATTAATTAAAAAGAGACTATATTATATGCAAAGGAATTTTAAAAGTCAGCACCTTTGAATGATGACATATAAATATTACTAGAGTCATTGATAACTTAAACATATAATATATATGATGAATAGTCTATTCTCTGAAAACTCAACCATTAATCATTTGGGGTTTAAAAGATATGAAATGCAAAGTTTTTTCTCTATGATGGTAATTGATGTGGTCATTCATATAATCTAAAATACAAAACAAGAAAAGAAAAACATGACAAACTCCAAATCTCATTTATTTGGAATACTAATAAATGTCACAATTAAATGTGTTTTTTTATAAATTTACAATAACTATAAAAAGTAAAATACACGATAAGTTCATGAATTTAAAATCTCCCCTCAACCCTCATGCATATGTGAATACAATTGATTTGAAATATATCCGGCTTTTGGAGAGTTTTAGAATTGTGTTGTTGCTGAGGCTCAAATATTTGATTCTCTGTATCTTGCATGTATTCTAAACTCCTGCCAAACATTTTCTTCATAGTTATTCTTAAAATACCTGCTTAAAAAATAATTTCTTTGTAACAGTTTTGAATCATAAATTGCATGAATATTATTATACTTGCATTCTCCCAATCTCGACACCATGTTTCCTGGCATTTGGCACTTTTTAGGAAACACAATTTGACCTGATAAATTTCCAAAACAATTTTTCCACTGGATAAATGTAGGCATAGCATTAAATTCTTCCTCTTCTTTGGAGCTCTTTTCTCCTGTATCCATGTCTGTCGACAACCACTTTCACTGAGAGCAGTACCCATTCTCTTCCTAAACTACTTGCTCACCCATGGGTGCGTCCCTTTCTATGTGGCTTAAAGTGGCAAGGCAGAGATTCAGATGGATCACTTAATTCTTTTTCCTGGAATCTGGGCTAGGGTACAAAGAGTTCTGAGAGGCCAGTTTAGATTGTAGTTTTGTTTTGTTTTGTTTTGGGAGGAGGGGTGTTTTTTTGCCAGTAGGTAGGGAATATAGTGTTACAACTACACAGAAAGCAGAGAAATCCTACCAATGCTAGGAGTGAATGAAGATGTGCAGACAGAAGCTGAGGAAAGGAAACAGATGGGAGGCCGGAGGGAGTAGCCACTCCGTTCCTGTGCTCTGGTGGTTCCTATTTCAGTCCCTTTAAAGCTCTGTTCTTCTTTCCACTCCTTGAGAGAGATTCCTATATGCTCCCAAAACAACCACTCTGGTTAAGCTAATTAAGTAGATACGTTTCTTGCCTGATTATGTTGCCTAGACTTCCCACCTAGAAGTGATTTGGTGCATTCTTGCCTTGTTCCTGGATTTAGTGAGAGTGCTTCAAGCATGATTTGGCCCATTGGTTTATGATAGCTCTCTTTGTCACCTTGAGGGGCTCTCTGTTCTTTGCCTATGTGATTTATAAAACCAGTATCCAAATATCATCTGAGATTATTTTACTTACTTTTTCCTTTGACCTCTTGATGTGAAGCATATGAATAAATTTTCATCTTTGACTTTATGAGCTAACTGCCACTTGGTCATATTATATAGGTATTAGCATGTCAACTGAAATAATTTTATATACTTATTCATAACAATAGTAATAGTGCCATTGTTATCTTGTCGTAAATCAGCAGTTTTTTTTAGAGTGATATGTCCGTTAGCCCTCATTAATTTTTATTTGACTTTTTGCTCTCCAGATCTTCTTTACTCCTTGCATGTTTATAGAATGGGAGATGGAATTTGGCATTATTAGAAAGTTGATCTGTCTTTTGCATGTTTGTTCTGTTGTGTTTTTGTAGTCTGGGTTAAGTCTGCTATTCATCAATTCCTGTGCACACCATTTCACAATTTGATGTACTGTCCCTATGGGTCCATTTCAAAATGATCTGTGTCCGTGTTTAATAACTAAAGCATGTATGTGGGTGGAAACTTCTGCATATAAATCTGAGATTAAGTTCTTTTTTGACCCTCTGGTCCTTCTGTGATTTGGCTAGACTGTAATAAATAGCCTAAATGTTACTTGAGCCAACGCTGTTTTTTTATTCTCGAATTTCAGTCTATGAAGCCTGAGTAAGTGCTTAAAATAAATGAGACATACTAAATATGATTGATCCCATGTTAAAGTATTAATAAGAAACCTTAGTTATGACAAAAATACTCTTCCTTGTTATGTATTTGCTATTGTTCTATTTTTTGCTTGTTTCATTTTTTTATTGTAGCATCAAATACAATAATGAAAAATCCCTAGGACAGTGCCTGTTATATAAGAGAGGGTCAATACAGATTCAGTGAAACAAGTTTAAATATTTTATTGTTGAGAATTTTCATTCCACAATTGTAGAACAGGACTCACTGTAACAACAATCTTGGGCCTAAATTTATTGGTTTATTCTGCATGTTGGACATATAGCTAGTGGAAATTAAGACATTTGTTTATTCTTTCATCTACTATTTCAGAGTTGTTTTTTGTTAATCAATAGAGTGAAAACATAATGGTCAATTCTTATAATCTAATTTGAGATACAGCCAGATATACAAGCATTAACTATAATTATGGTGGGATTAGCATAATGCAATGTAGTGGATGTTATTGGTGATGATTTAGTATTTTCTGCATAGCAGAAGAATTTAGGATAGCTTCAAAAAGGAGATGAACTTTGATTTTGATTATGAGGAATTGGTAAAAAGAGGGGGTAGACATGTGGGGAGATGAGAAAGAATTGTTCAGAATTTCCAGGCAGACCCCGTGGGTTTCAGCCTGGTTTGCAGCGACATGGATAAATGCACAAAGGTCAAAATTATCAGTTAAATGTACAAAGGTCAAAATTATCAGTCAATCTGAGGAAAAGGGGGGAAATAACCTTCCACGTGGCTTCCTGGAAAATTTTCTGCTAAAAAAAATTGAGTGTAAGATACAGATATAAAGTTCAATAATTCACTATGAAAAACAGCCCTACATCCTAGAAAGTGTTTGTTATATACCCTTAAGTAAATAAAACATTGAAATGGAGATGAGATATGAGGAGATAAAGGAGTGAAGGGACAACAGAACTGGCTGAGAAGCTCAAAGGAAAAGAGAGAACTGTGTAGAATAAGAAATATTGTAATGTCATCATAGGAAACAACCAGACTATAGAGAATTTTTATGAGTTTGAGCCAAGAATGACAACAGATGCCAGGAGTGAAAATCTCAAGGGATTGAGAAAATGTTCCTGAGAATGGCAGTTTTGAAGCTTATTTTATACATTAGAATCAAGGAGGAGACATAAGCAGAGTTAGTTATAGGACATCATTTAGTGGTAGATTAAGGTGGGAGAAAGCAAAAGGGGAAAATCTCTAAAATTAGACAAAAGGCAAAACAAAGAGACAAATAGTTCTTTCACATCGGCAGGTATAGGATAGTGAATGAACATTTACAGTGCATACACCAATGAGGGGACCCTGGCCACATACTCTGGTGCTGGCAGTTGTGCCTTGGAACAGATGACTCTCACATTTCAAAGGTATGTTAATTTTAGAAGCAAAATAGATAGGTCGCTTAAGTAAACATGGACCTTTGTCAAGGAAGCTACAGGCCTAGGATATCACTGCTCTCCATGACCTGCTTTTACTTAGGAATTTCTGTGTTCAGACCATCCATGTTGTTCAGACCATTGCTGTCTGAGTGTGTAGGGCCTGGCATCTGGTCTCCCCTGCGCTTGTTGGGTTCAGTACGTGGCCTCTCTTCCATCCACAGTAGCAAGGAAAATGCATGCAATGCCGAAATTCATTCTTCATTAGGGGGAAAAGGACCAACACTGCATAAAACCAAGCAGTGACCTGGAAGAAAAACTTGAGGTATTTCCACCAAATCCAGAAGGAAGGAAGATGAGATAAAAATGAAAAAAAAAGGAATAGAATGTATGAAGTCCAGGCAATGAGGAGTCAACAGAGGCATACATAATGTCTTTTCCCAGAAATACGATTCAAAAATATTAAACAATGAACATTCTTTAAACTGGAGACTATTGGACTATTCAAATTAACTAACAGACAAAGCTTGGTGACATTTTAGAATTTGAAGGATGAGACAAGTATTATATGTGTCTTACAGTGTCTTATTTATAGGTATTGTTTCCTAACAAAGAAAAAAGTGCAGAAAACAAGTTGGAACCCTGGCATCATTTACTAATTTTCTGCTCCCTGGAGAAAAATGGCTCTGTTATAATCACAGTAGGTGACAGTTCAGGGCATCCAATTTTTAAAAAGATGTCCTATGAGCCTGTCTAGCATGGCTCAGTGGTAGAGCATTAACCTATGAACCAGAAGGTCATGGTTCAATTCCTGGTCAGGACATACTAGTGTGCCTGGGTTGCAGTCTCCATCCCTGGTGTGGAACAGGTAGGAGGCAACTGATCAGTGATTCACTCTTATCATCGATGTTTCTAAGTCTCTCTCCCTCTCCCTTCCTCTCTGAAATCAATAAAAATATATTTAAAAAAAAAAAAAAAATATATATATATATATATATATATATATATATATATATATAAAGATGACCTATGAAGTTCTCTGTCTTGAGTTACCCTCACTCAAGGTTGGCGGTTTATCATGGCTGAGGTTGGGTTGAGCTTGGAATTAATATCCACATGTATTTAATTACTGGAGCCCAAGGGCAAATATTGTCCCCAAAGTCAGATATTTTGTGACCTCTATTTTTCTTTCAAGACCGTTTTTCAAAATAGTTCTCTTGTGACCTGACTTTTGGGGGGAGGGGGGAGGGCCGCAGTCTTGTGTAATGGTGATGGATCTCGGGTGTTAGAACGACGTTACACAATCCTGCATTTTTATCATTCTAATGACTATTGCTGGACAAGGGGAGCTTACTTCCCTGCCAGAGATTTATACAAGCTAATCAGAGGCTTGATACGATACAGATGGCGATAACCTTTCACCATACAAAGTTCACGTTGCGTTTTTCTTTGGCAGCAAAGGGTTTGCCTCGTTCAATATTCTGGACCCAAAAATTTCTGTTTCTTAAGTGCCTTACAGAGTATAGCAGATGATGTAAACTATTTCAGGAACACTGCAAGGAGAACCATGCGCGAGGCCTCCGCCACATTCCACAGAAGTTACCACAGACCTATTTGCTTCTCAGAACTGTGGGATGGAAAATGTTGTGTATTTTTTAATTACGTTTTTTATTCAAGTACAATAAAGCACAAAGATTGGGGAGGGGGAGCAGAGGATTTTCAGTAAGTTCTTCACTCTTCCTCTGAAGGACATTCCAAACCCAGATCTTGTGTAATTCTTTGCTTGAACTACCAGTCCCGCTAGTCTTACTATTTTAAGCTTAATATATTGCCTTGCCAACAGATATAATGGTTCCTGTAAAAATTCACCCATTCCCAAGGAGAGAAGAAAGATAGAATCACACCTTAAAGTGTTGTTTATGTAAGGAGCAGAACAGCAAGAAATCCAGCTAAATCCTCTTCCTGGATGTGAGGAATGTTACTGGAAATGAAGTAAGATTATTACAGGATGGGATTTGTTTATGTCAAGACAATAAAGGCACAAAAAGGAAACAGTTTGGTACAAGCTGTCCAAAACACAGTGTGTGTGTGTGTGTGTGTGTGTGTGTGTGTGTGTGTGTATCCACACACACACACAGATATTCCATACATTCCCATTGCTCACTCAAGGCCACCGTGAGTTCATGGGAGTTACGTAACTCTCTGTAGCGTATCCTAGAGTTCATCCATTCCACTCATTCATGGATTCGTTCATTGAGTAAATATTGATGAGCACATACTAGTACTCTAGGCCAGGCCCTGTCAAGAATAGCATCCAGGGGTGAAAAACAATTGACTTGCTCTTTCTCTTTCCGTCAACATTCCCACTTGTTTAGTGTCTTGTTTACAGTGAGCTGCCATGGTCTTGCTGGAGGGAAGAGTAATCACAATGAGCAAAAGCTGCAGGGAGTTGAGTTATGATTTCAGAGTGAAACAACTCAAAGAGTTTATAGCTCAGTTAAGAGCACGGATGTTGTAAACACAACCTGCCACATCTTGGAGCGCTGGAGCTAGGAGGGCTCCTTTGAATACTGACACACAACTTTTGGGACAAATAAAGTAGCTTCATGCCATCCATAACAGATGACTGAATTTCTCCTCAGAGGAGGTACTGAATGAAAAAGTGTGTGTGTGTGTGTGTGTGTGTGTGTGTTTCAGTCCATTCCAATTGCTAGGGCTTTTGCCTAGAGTGTGTACTAACTGAAAATGTTTATACCAGTGTGTGTATTTGTGTGTATATGTGTGTGTGTATGTGTGTGTGTATGTATTATGCATGTGAATATATATATATGTATATATTCCTATACATACATATACTTTATACTTTTCAAATCCCATTCCAATTATTATTTTTATTAATACTTAAATTATCCTTTATTCAACTAGAAGGAGTTTCAGATAGTTTCTTGTTCTCTTTGGTGTGCCCTTAGTACCTTTAATAGCCTATGTAGCAGGCTTCTGCGAAGGAGTAGGGTGAAGTATTTGACTATCTCTTCTCAATTGCTGGCTTTCCACATGTTCCCGAGTCTTTTTTTTTTTTTAGTTTAATTTGCCTCTAAATTCAGATTTAATGGTTTTATCTCTAGATCACAAATACTAACATATTTGGTAAGGATTTGGGATTAGAATCAATACCTAATGATCATATATTTATGAAGCATGCTTTCAATAAGCATGACTTTTGTAATCTTAAGAGAATCTGGTCTTATGGCTGAATCTGCCCCTTAAAGTGAATTGAGACGGAGTTATTATTTAAATTATATCATCACTTTTAACTTTAACGAAATCTAGGATATCATTGTCGTTCTCCCAGACTACTTTCTGAATGTAGTGTTTCTTAAATTATTGCCTAGGAAGCATTGAATGCCTTCTAAAATCTTGCCAGAAAATATACTCTGGCACTTGATTACCTTTCTTATCCAACTGTAATGAAAAGCAACAAGAGGCCATTTAGTTACAATGCCAGACTCACGCCTGGGTTCTTTGTGCCTTTTCAGTTTGATGTTACAAAGCATCCGTGGCAATAAATAGATGCCTTTTTTAAGTTTCATTTTTGTCTTCTATCTATAGACAAGGCATAGCATATAACATTTGTAAAGCAGAACTCACTCATCCTAAAATAATAAAGCCAGGTGTCAGAGGTGAGTAAATCAGTATTTTCTCATGGAGATGGGACACAACCACCAGCAGCTGATTTTGTGCTAATACTGGGTGGTCCCAGGAAGAAAGATGAAGTATTAAGTCCATTCTACAATATCGGAGGAGCAGTGGAAAAACAAATATAGAAGGCAGGCTGGCCATTATTAACTCTGAAAAACACATATTCACTTACATTTTCCTCTGGTTAGGCTTTTAGTGTATGATCCTGAGGTGGGGAGAGATAGACAAACATACAGGTGATTATGTTTGGAAGTAAATTCATGGGACTCAGATTTGGTTCATGTTTTGAGAGCTTGAAAATCTTTTTTAAAAAAATTTAGTGATACTATTAATAAAAATTCATTCCATTAACATTTGCTGTTCTTCATTAGCGAGGTTCATGGCAGTGCTGCTGCTGAGACATTTTAAATGCCTCTAACACTTATTGTGGTTCTGAGAGACCCTTATAGGCTACAGTCCGTGCATATTTCTCTGTGATCAATGTTCCTTCCCCCATTCAAGTGAAATGCTAATGCTCATCACAAACATTGTTTTATTTTTTAAATATATTTTTTATTTATTTTTAGAGAGGAAAAGAGAGGGAGAAAAAGATAGAAACATCATTAATGAGAGAGAATCATTGATTGGCCGCCTCCTGCAAGCCTCCTACTGGGGATTGAGCCTGCAATCCAGGCATGTGTCCTGACCAGAATCGAACCCTGATCTCCTGGGTCATAGGTCAACACTCAACCACTGAGCCAAGCCAGCAGGGCTCAAACACTATTTCACACGAGAAGAGGCCCAGTACAAACTCATGTAACTTTCTCTGTTTCATTACAGCAAATTCTTCATCATTCCAGAGAAAATGCCACCAAAGTGATATTTCTCATCACTGATGGCTATTCCAATGGGGGAGATCCTAGGCCGGTTGCGGCAATGCTGCGGGATTTTGGAGTGGAGATCTTCACGTTTGGCATATGGCAAGGAAACATTCGAGAACTGAACGATATGGCTTCCCCCCCAAAGGAGGAGCACTGCTACCTGCTCCATAGTTTTGAAGAATTTGAGGCTTTAGCTCGCCGGGCATTGCATGAAGGTATGGAAACCTAAAGCATAGGATGATGCATTGAAATGGGGTTTCTGTATGTCTGACTGCTTGAAACCCACTAGACTCTAGTGACTAGAGAGTAATATCAAACCCTATGAAGTCCTCACCAAGCATGATGCACAGGTGTCCTCCGTGTGTTATGAGATATGTTGAACTTCATACACAGAGATGGCATTCTGAACTTGCAACAATAGTATCTGTTTTGGTTTTTAACAGCTGTGATATATTTCTACTAAATATCCATATGCTCCCACCAGGAACCGTTAGAATCAATGGAATGCATTTAGGTGTGTGTCCAGGCCACACACACAGTGGGAAGCCTTGACTTAGATCTCATTTATAGTTACCCGGAGAGATGAAGTAAACATTCCGAGAGATGCCTAATGAATCCTACCAGACTGCTTCCAGAAATACACATGAAGATATTGGGACAATAAATGCTTAACGCATACTTCTTGACCTGACAGTTTGAAGAAACATGAGCTGTGTAAAAGCTGAATACCATTGCCCCCACAGAGAATAAAATCAGCAAATCCATTCATTATAACTCTTTGTACACAGTTATAAAGATGTTTAGTTGTATGGGTTAAGCTAGATAAATTTCCAGGCGAAACATGGGCATGGGTCTTGGTGAACCATAAGAGAAAGTGTAGACTCTGAGGAAATGACAGGAGATCTGGCCTCAGACTGAAGCCATGTGGCAAATAAGCATGATCCTGGCAGGTATCCATGTGAAAGATTTGATGGGCAAATCATGGCATCATGAGATTTTAAGCAATTAGGGATGTTTATAATAAGCAGATCAGCCCCACTGTCATTCCAAGGGACGAGTCCAGGACAAGACCTCAGGCTAGCTATGGACACGGCAAAAAAGCCCACTTATCCATCCACTAGTTGAGTGGCTTTTGGCAAATTATTTCACTTCTGAACTCCTTAAGTTTCTTGTTATAAACTGGGGAATGAGAATAGTATCTACTACATCAGATTACTGCAAAATTTAAATAGAGTAATGCATATGAAATTATTTTTAATGATACTAAGGGCCTATGATACTAAGTCATCAATAACTTTTATTATTATCTTAAGCAATCTCTGAGCTTCAGTTTCCTCTATTTTTAAGATACTGTGATATATAACATAATTTTTTCAGGAGGATTGCATAAACTTTTTTTTTACCATTCTTTTTTTTATTATTGGTTTTTTATAGAAAGTAAGGGAGAGGGATAGAGAGTTAGAAACATCGATGAGAGAGAAACATCGATCAGCTGCCTTCTGCACACCCCCTACTGGGGATGTGCCTGCAACCAAGGTTCCTGCCCTTAACCGGAATGGAACCTGGGACCTTTCAGTCCGCAGGCTGATGCTCTATCCACTGAGCCAAACTGGTTTCGGCTACATAAACTATTTTAAAATTTCATCAAGAACAGTGTTCAGCACATGAAAGTTTAGTAACTGGGGTTTTTCTTCACATCTCTTTTACATAAAACTTAATGATTTACTTAAAGTTGAGAGGCAAGCCAGATCCTCCTTCTGTTATTCAACTTGTATAGTACCATTATTTAAATCTTTAATCCAATGCCTATAGAAGTAGCGGAATTAATCCTGTAGTCTGTAGCTCACAGCAGCAGCCTTATGCGGCAGTCAGGATGTAGTTCCTGTATTTGGACAAGGATTTTGGAAATCCTGAAGCAGAGGAGCACTGCTGGTGTGGACAGACTGCCTTACTTCCTGCCGCATCTGGAGATTCCTCCCCAAAGAACTTAATATCTGTCTGACCCCGCGTGGCCTCCAGAACTTGTGATGAGGTCCTGGCCTGAAATAACTGGCGGAAACAAATCCCCAGTCTGGGGCAGTGCAAGTAACACAATTTCATATTTGGGTGGAAGTGGGGAGCAGTTGGGAGTTAGATATGAAAAGATATGTTCTCCAGTTTGCACTTACACCTTAATAACTAGACCTGTAGCATTCAACCGTTAATTCATTTTTTCTTACCCTCTCTCGTGGGTAGATCTGCCTTCTGGGAGTTTCATTCAAGAGGATATGTCCCATTGCTCACATCTGTGTGAGGCCGGCAGAGACTGCTGTGACCGAATGGCGAGCTGCAAATGTGGGACACACACAGGCCAGTTTGAATGCATCTGTGAAAAGGGATATTACGGGAAAGGTCTACAGTATGAGTGCACAGGTGAGTCTCCAGTTTGTGTCTAACTCTCAGTTAGCTGTTGTCATGTAAACAATGATCCCAAAACTCAAAAGATTTCAGTAGTTATTGTGGTCTCAGTGTGTCAACTCATGCATCTGTCAGAGTTGGGTAGTCTGCGTGGCTGATCTTAGCTGGGTTTTCTTAGCTGGCTGGGGTCCGGTCTAAAATGGCTTTGTCTAGGACCGCTAGATGGTCCTTTAGGTGGCCCTTCAGACTCCAGCTGGCCAGCCTGGGTGAGTCCATGTGCTGGCAGAGTTCCAAGGGGAAGAATGGAAGCTTGCAAAGCCCCTAGAAGCCTACGTTCAGAACTGGGAAGGGAGGATGTGGGGTGTCTTGTTTGTCATCAGTCAACAGCCCAATCTGTCCTCAAAGCACATAAACCAAAATATGCCTCAGTCTCTGTATGAGATGGGAGCCAATGGGATTCTTGTCCTCAGGCCCCATGAACTCGTGGGATTGTCACAGAAAGTGTCACCTTCACCTGATGGTCCTTTAGCTCTTCACAAGCCTCCGTAAAGGGATCTCAGAAAGCGCTAAAGTGCTATCACTTCAACATGGAATTCACTTAATCGATATTTGTAATTTTACCTTCTCTGCCTTTCTTTACCAGAAGCTCTTGATACTTTAATTATTTTCTTAGGAAGGCAAGACGAGCAATGTAGGACTTGTGTGTCCTTTATTATATTTTAAGAAACACCTAGTATTTAGAAGTAGTATAGAGTTTTTCTATGATAGCATTTTGTCTGTGTTTTTTTTTTTTAACCTAAAAAGCAACATGATTTGTTTATAAGTCACAGCTCCTCCATGATTTGATGGTTGGGAGAAATGTATTCCCGTGGAAATTAACATGCACCAGGAACACAGTAGGTTTACTTTATACCGTACCATGTGGTCTGTCATTGCTTGGGTCACGTGGACGTTGCTCTGACATTTGGGAGGTAGGCCTTCTGCCACACAGAAGCGTGATCCTCCCTGTCTACCTGACCTGCTTTCTCTTTCTTCTCCTCCTAGGCCTTTCCTCTTGTGCCCTTCTTCCCCTCTCTTTAATCTTGCTGCCCCTCTTCCTTCCCTCAACTTCCCCTCCCTTCCCTGGGCCCGATCCCAGCTGGCAGACATGCTTCCTGGGTCCACCATCCTTCCCCCACTGGCAAAGTCACTCCTATCGTGGCCCTGCTCCCACCCGAACCAGCAGGATTTCTCATTTAAGCTGAAAAAAAGGGGGGGAAATCAGCCTAACTGCCTCTGAGTTGGCAATATGCCTCCCTTTGAATCTTCCCACACTTCCATCAACAGCCCGCTTGGCACTGTCCCCGACACCCCTGCTTTCTTCCTCCCCACCTCGCCCACCCAACACAGGCAGAGGCGCTGGTTTTCTTGCTCCGTGCTGCAGTCAGCATGTCTGCCTTCCGTGTGGTCCCGGGCTGGCCCGCTCCCTGCCAGCAAGCCGCTGCCGAGTGGCCGCCCCGCAGCCTCAGACCCCTCTGCTCCACAGCTCTGTAATCTCGCATCCCAGGGGAGCAGCTGCAGGAAGAGGGGGGGTGGCTCACAAACCCGCTGCCCCCAATCACCCAAGTAGCTGTGGCTGCTGCCGGTCCTACATTCCCGGCCGTGAAATGTGCGAGGGGCAGGCCTGTCGATAGAGCTTCAGCAGAGGGCACAGGAGCACTTTTACTGCTGCTTCTAGCCAAGGTCACCAAGGACAGAAGGAATCGTTTATCCACCCCTTTTTTAAATTAGTAAGTAAGCCTCAGCTTCAGCCTCTCCCCCATGCAGTGTATAAACCGGACATAGTTGCAGTCAATATAAATGTGCATATTGTCATCTTCAGTATTCATCCCCAGATATCAGGAGAAGTGGTATGGGAACTCCTAGTTGTGCACGGTGACTGTGCAGGGCTTCTCCTGCATGCCAGAAACTAAGAAAAATAAATACAGTTGCCAGGAACTAAGAAAAATAAATGAAGTATGTCCTCGCTGTGGCACAAAAGACTCATGACCAAGCTCTTTTCTTCTGGAAAGACAGAAAGAAATATGAGCTTGAAATCATACAGTACCGAAAACCTGGGAGCCGCGAGCCCCTTTAAAATCCATTCAGTTGACAGATGTTACGGAGTCCCTGCTCCATGCCAAGTCCATGCAGGCTTTCCGTGGTGAGCAGACAAATGAACTTGTACATGCAAACTGTGATGTGTGCTGTTAAGTAAAAATGCTCATGGTATGAAGAGGGGCGTACAGGGAAGGATAGATGAAGGTCATGCCTTCTAAGCTAAGATCTGAGGATGACTAGACCAGAGCTATTTATTGCTGAAGGAGAGAATGTTACCTTTCTTTGGGAATAGTTGGAATTCTGAGTATTTATCCTCATTGTGGAAACGATGCCTTTCAGAAGCAAATCATTCCTCTTGAGAGCCAAAAGAAACCTTTGAGATTACCTACTCTAAACCCTCATTCTGCAAGAGGAAATTGAGGTCTCAGAAAATATGAGTATTTCTCTCAAGACGGCATATCCAGCCATTAGCAGGACACTTCTAAAGTCCTTCTTTATTTCCAAGTTAACATACCACTTATTTTGC
>PVJN01053418.1:0-13744 GCA_004026805.1 Lasiurus borealis | reverse complement strand
CCATGTCTCCCTCCGCAATTTTGCTACAGGCTGTCCTGTTACACAAGATTATCAGCCTGCACCTGAGTCACGGCACCCTGGGAGTTTTCACTCTGTTCTCAACCCTGAGACTGCAATAACAGGATGTAACTGGGGGATATGATTTTAAGCTGAGCTGTGTTAACTCCGGCCCAATCCTGATTTTTGCAACCTTACAATGCCAGCACCGGGTCGGTGTGTGAAGGCCACCGGTGACATCAGCGGTGTTCTGGGAGCAGGGTCATCGCCTTCGTGGCACCGTGTGTGAGCCGTGGAACTGGAGAGGGCGGTTTTTCTGCTCTTAGGAGTTTCTCCAGGGCTCCAGCCACTTATTGAACAGACTAAAAAGAATGCCTGGCATATGCCTGGCTCGGCCAAGGGCATGGAGGATGCCTGAGGTGTTCGGAGTAAGCGCTAGGATCCAGGAGAAGCCCATTGTGTAACAGACTGCCAGCTCCTCACCTCCAACCTCCAACTCCAAAACCTCTCGCGTCTAGAAAATTGGTTTGGTAACTTGTTTGGCTGCGAGACCTGGCCTTACCTGACTTGAACTCGTTTGGCAGCCGCGCGGAGCTGAACTGGCCGGAGGCTATTGTGTAACTTTCTTTTTTGTCCTCAAGTATGAGCAGTCACGTCACTTCCCTGCAGAAATAGTGTAGTGTGCTTGATGACGGGGGAATGGTCCAGACCCTGCTGGGGGTGTCAGATCAGACAGGGTGTGTGTACCCCAATGCCGTTCTCAGATCTGAACTTCGCTGAATTCTGCAACTCCACGGGTCCCGAGCCTTTCAGGAAAAGAACTGAGCACCCGTAACCCAAAGGCGGCTCTTTTGGGGGGAACTTGATTCCATAGGGAAGAAGAAAGACAAGCAAGAGAGACCTGTTTACTTTAGAGCAGTGTTTCTCAACCTGTGGGTCACGACCCCTTTGGGGTCGAACGACCCTTTCACAGGGGTAGCCTAAGACCATCGGAAAATGCAGATATTTACATCACGATGCATCACAGTAGCAACATTACATGGTTGGGGGTCACCACCACATGAGGAACTGTATGCAAGGGTCGCAGCCTTGGGAAGGTTGAGAACCACTGCTTTAGAGTCACTGCCATGAATAACAGCGACCAAGCGAATACTCTGAAATATAGACTAGCTGAAACCGGTTTGGCTCAGTGGATAGAGCGTCAGCCTGCGGACTGAAAGGTCCCAGGTTCGATTCTGGTCAAGGGCATGGAACCTGGTTGCGGGCACATCCCCAGTAGGGGAGGCGTGCGGGAGGCGGCTGATTGATGTCTCTCTCTCATCGATGTTTCTAACTCTCTATCCCTCTCCCTTCCTCTCTGTAAAAAAAATCAATAAAATATATTTTAAAAAATATGAAAAAAAAATTAAAAAAGAAAAGAAATATAAATTAGATGCCCCTTTCATGATACCGTGGCCATTTCTCTGGGGGTCGAGGAGGAGGAAACACTCAGCAGGTGTCAAAACGGAGACCAGGAGGGAGGAGGTCATGGGCCCCGGGGCTGTTCTAGAGCTTCTCCCTGGGTCTCTCCTTGCTCAGGCCCCCTCGATGCACCCGGCTCTGCTCTTTCTCCCCAGGTGAGCTCCAGGAACTCCAGGATGTGCAGGCCGCTGCCACACCCCCCGTGAGGTTCAACCTCCGCACCTCCGAGGACCCGGACCACGAAGGGTGTGACCTCTCCCCGGGCCACAGCCGGCCCCTGGCAGACTGCGGCTTCAACGCGACCGCCAAGACCTTCTTCATCATCCACGGATGGGCGGTGAGGCCCGGGCTGCGCTCTCCGCGCTTTCCACCGGATTCGGTTTCTTTTGTTGCTGCTTCCAGATCCCACTCTCTCCCCCGCCCTGTCTTTTCTTTTCTTTCTTTTTTGAGATCAACATTTTTATTTTTTTAAAATATTTTTATTGATTTTTCACAGAAAGGAAGGGAGAGGGATAGAGAGTCAGAAACATCGATGAGAGAGAGACATCGATCAGCCGCCTCCTGCACGCCCCACCCTGGAGATGTGCCCGCAAGCAAGGTACATGCCCCCGACCGGAATCGAACCTGGGACCTTTCAGTCCGCAGGCTGACGCTCTATCCACTGGGCCACACCGGTCTCGGCCGCCCTGTCTTTCCTTGTGGGCTGCTTGTGCTTCGGACAGCTGTGAAGGATGTTCTGGACTCTTCGCGGAGGGGCCAATCTGGGCTCCAGCAGGGTGGCGTTCAAAGCTGGCACACGGCGGCTTTCAGAACGTGGCTCTTCCGAGAGCAGCCGCCCAGCTCCACCGGCTGCCTCCGAGGGATCCCTCTAATTACGCTTAATTACGTCGGTCAACCGCTGCCTCGCGGGGGCCGTCCCTCGGGACGGAGCTGCGCTGAGGCAACCTGACCGGCTCAGAGAAACCTCCGAGGAGCCAGCTGGCCCGGTGTGCTGGCTGCCTTTGGCACAGTGCCCTCCTGTCTGCAGGGAGATGGCTTTTTACAGGCACCGGGGCTCTCAGTGTGCCCGAGCTGAGCCATTCACACCGAAAGGCCCGTGACAAACCGCCACAGAAAGGGTTTTAACACTCAGCTCCAGCAGCTTTTGACCACCGAGGGATTTAGTCATTCACATAATGACAGTCGCTAGGAAAATGGCATTATTAAGGGAGCAGGTTTCTGCCCGGGCTGATGGGGAAGGGACATCCCTCTTCTTCTTTTTTAAAATATGTTTTTATTGACTTCAGAGAGGGAGAAGGAAACAGAGATAGAAACATCAGTGATGAGAGAGAATCATTGATTGGCTGCCTCCTGCACAGCCCCTACTGGGGACCGAGGCCGTGACCCGTGCATGTGCCCTTGACCAGAAAGGAACCCAAGACCCTTCAGTCCGCAGGCCGACATTCTATCCACTGAGTCAAACCAGCCAGGGCGACATTCCTCTTCTTAATGAGAAATTTATATCCATTGCCTGCTTTCTGGGTCTTTCGGTCTTTGACCAACTGTGGGGGTCAGGCCTTGGGGGGTTGGGGAGCAGGTGCCTACCTACCTAATGTGGTTGAAGAGCTGTTTCAAGGCCTGTCCGTCCATCTGTCTTTACCCGGAGCCCCTGCTTAGCATCACGCATTTGAATCTTTGTAAGGCCCCCTGTCAAAGTACAAAATACAGACTGCCTGCAACGTACAAACGGGTGGCATTCCAGAAGGTTCTTTTGTGATCCGTGTGGAACTTGGACTAGCGGTTTCCCATAGAGGCACGATTGTAAATGGCGTCTGGGTTCCCAGGCCAGGCAGAGAAAATCTTTTTATCTAATCATGCGCTCGCGGACGCGTTGACAACTGGACCTTGTCACCGTGTATACTCGGCTTGTGTGGGAAAATGTGCCCCGCGTTCTCATTTGGGATTCCCGGGACAGTCCTCTCCTTCTCCGGGGTCAGGAAGGATGGATGGCGGGGCAGGGTCATTTGTTAGCTCTGAGCCTGCCTGGGAGACACCCTCTCCCCGCATCTTCCAGAGGGAAGCGAGTTCTCCAAGGCAACCCTGCCGAGCAGCCTTTGAACGAGGGAGCAGGCCACCGGCCCGGCTGTGATAGGGACTCGGGCTAACGTCAGGCCAGGGCGGCCACCCAGGCCTAGCGCCTTGGGGCCTTGTAGGACGGCGGGACAGGACAGCGTGACAGTTTTGGTGGGAAAACCTGGGACTGTAAAGAGCAATGAAGACCCACACTCAGCCGAAACAGGTTTGGCTTAGTGGAGAGAGAGCGTTGACCTGCGACCTGAAAGGTCCCAGGTTCGATTCCAGTCAAGGGCATGTATCCTGGTTGCGGGCACATCCCCCGTAGGGGTTGTGCAGGAGGCGGCTGATCAATGTTTCTAACTCTCTATTCCTCTCCCTTCCTCTCTGTGAAAAGTCAATAAAAATAAATAAAAAAATAAAATAAAATATATTAAAAATAAATAAAAATAAACACACACAAAAAAACCCCCCAACACTCAGTACAAATCCTGCTGTCGGTGCGCTCTGCTTATGTGCAGATGCTTGGTCCCTGAGCAGTCAGTGGGAAGGTTCTGGAATCAGCTGGGGAGAGGACCATGGCACTGAATGCTATGTTCTCCAGGATTTCCGACAGCCAGAGGAGATCTAAGGAGTGTCCTGTGTTCTCCACAGATGACCGGCATACTCGGGGAGTGGCTGTACAAACTGGTGTCAGCGCTGCGGACCAGAGAGCGAGAGGCCAATGTGGTGGTGGTTGACTGGCTGCCCCTGGCTCACCAGCTTTACACAGATGCCGTCAATAACACCAAGACGGTGGGACACAGCATCGCCCGAATGCTCGACTGGCTGCAGGTAACTGGGGGTGGGAGGGGGCCATCTGTCACGAGTGGCACCTTGATCTCTCTTAAGACAGACAGGTTAGACCGCGTGACAGCGACTTTCAGGCGTCGGATCCAAATCTTCGGGATCCACCTTGTTACGGAATTAAGTGTGGCTTGAAATACTCTGAAGCTGGGACTCGTAGAGAGCCGTTTAAATATGGAGATATCTCTGGATTTTCCATGTTACTTTATATATCTGCTGGACACAAAAGTTTGCCTTACGGTCAGTACTTTCTGACCTCAGAAATGGATGCCCGCAGGGTGGCTGGGAATAGCCCAGAGGCAGGACTGGCTGCTAATCTTACAGATCTGCTCTTGCCTCTGAAGGTGCCTGTCCTGGGAGCGGGGAGAGCTTTGCTGAAAATTTTAAGTGTGGAACACAGATCTAAAGATCTTAAAATTCTGGGATCTCCAACAGTCCCTCTGTCTTCTGCATAGGATGTTTTGTAGAGATTGGCTCTTGAGCGTTGGGATCAAACCCCCTTGTCCTCTTCCCCCACCAGCGAGTGCCCGGTCAGGGCACCATGTCCCAACTCTGGTGTCCCAGGAGCGCTGGTGGCGAGGACCCCGCTCCTGGGGCCGAAGAGGGTGGACAAGGAGTTTGCAGCTGTGGGTTGTGGCTGACACTTCGTCTTTCCCGGGAGTTGGGTAGCTTTGACCTCCACACGGCCACCCCTCCTCCCTGAGATGCTTCAGGAAAGAATGAGAAACATGTAGGGGAAGGGTCAGGTATACAGCTGCTAGTCACGACCTGCCCTCAGCGCTTGGCATTTAAAGCGCCTCTGACGTCCTTCTGACCTCCTCTGGCCTGGCCGGGTGCCCGCGGTGCTGCCCGGCCCGCCGAGCCGGCCCCTGGACGTCTCTGTCCCGACTCCCAGGACCCCTCCTTGTCCCCGTCCGACTGTTGACCTGTTGGCGACGCTGTGGGCGCGGGACTCCGCCCTCCACTCACACGCTGTTGTGCCTTCTGCAGGAGGAGGACGGCTTTTCCCTGGGGAACGTGCACCTGATCGGCTACAGCCTCGGAGCTCACGTGGCCGGGTACGCGGGCAACTTCGTGACCGGCACGGTGGGCAGGATCACGGGTAAGCTGGGCCCCCTCGACCGACGGCTGGTCTCCGGCTCCTGCCGCGCCTCTGGCCGGCTTGCTCCTCTGAACACCCTACTGGGGATGTGCCCCCAACCAAGGTACATGCCCTTGACTGGAATCGAACCTGGGACCTTTCAGTCCACAGGCCAGCGCTCTATCACTGAGCCAAACTGGTTTCAGCTCCCAGCAGCCTCTTGCCAGAGTGTTTGGCTGGCATGTTTATTATTAGTGATGATGACCTGTTCAGGACGGATGATTAAAACTTTGTCTTTAAAGATACCTTGCTGACATCGGCACCCAGATGTCCGATAGAAAATTGAGCTTTCCGTGTTAGTGAGGTTTTGCTGTGGGCGCTGGGGCAGCTGGGAAGCCCAGGGGTTAGCTTCGGAAGGAAGCGAGGGACATCGACTCTAGGGCTTTTCACGTGTGCTCATTGGTCGTGAGCCCATTTTTCTTCCATTGTAACTTGTGCAGCCTCCCGACATGTGCAACATGGAAGGGATGTTCTAGTTGAGGCCGGGGGTAGGGTAGGCGATGTTGGTTTTGCTGTTTGGGCCTTCCCCTGCCCCAGACGCATCCTGGGTCCCAAACCACTGGTCTGAGCCCACAGGTGAGGCGACACCCAGGGGCAAACAGCTAATAACTAAGGGGTAGAAGTGGGGTGGAGCCCTGGCCTCCAAGCTTCGGGGGCTCCCTTCCATCCCCGCCTGGGATGCTCTAGGACCTCAAAGGAAAGAGGGAGGGGTGGATTCTAGTTTGGATTCTGCCTCTGAGTTCTAGTTCATTTCCCAGCAGCCTCTTTTTTTAAAAAAATTATATTTTATTGATTTTCTACAGCAGTGGTTCTCAACCTTATGCTGCGACCATTTAATACAGTTCCTCCTGTTGTGGTGAATCGTAATGTAAATATCTGTGTTTTCTGATGGTCTTAGGCGACCCTTCTAGTGGTTCTCAACCTGTGGGTCACTGCTGTAGAGCCGAAGACCATCAGAAAACAGGTCACGACCCACAGGTTGAGAACCGCTGTTCTATAGAGAGGAAGGGAGAGGGATAGAGAGTTAGATACATCGATGAGAGAGAGAGACATCGATCAGCCGCCTCCTGCAGGCCCTCCACTGGGGATGTGCCCGCAACCAAGGTACATGCCCTTGACCGGAATCGAACCTAGGACCTTTCAGTCCACAGGCCAGCGCTCTATCACTGAGCCAAACTGGTTTCGGCTCCCAGTAGCCTCTTGCCAGAGTTTTTGGCTGGCATATTTATTAGTGATGATGACCTGTTCAGGACGGATGATTAAAACTTTGTCTTTAAAGCTACCTTGCTGACATCGGCACCCAGATGGCCGATAGAAAATTGAGCTTTCCGTGTGAGGTTTTGCTGTGGGCGCTGGGGTTAAATCCTGCCATGACTCTGAAAGGCGGGAAGGGTTCTCTTCACCATGTCGGGGCCCCTCCACTACAGACCCAGGGCTCGCTCTGGGCTAAAATGAATGGCAGATCTGCTGCCCTGAACTTTTCACCTCCTCCCGGCATTCTCTCATTTGTCTTCACTTCCAGCTTTCCGCAGAAGGAAAGAGTGGATCAATTTCCCTTTGAAACAGGACTCGGGCAGAAGAGTGCTCTTAGCTAAAGAAAGATTGAGTAAAGGTAGAGTTTCGGGTTTCAGCCGTAAGCTGCTGGGTAGATTTTTTTTTTTTTTTTTAACGTATTTGTGAGGTTTTAGCGGACCTCTTTGTGTCATTGTCTGGGCGTAAGTCGCATGTTCCTGCCTGCGTGCACACGCCCCCACACGCTCACCCTCCTGTGGATCCAGTTGTCTGGTTCGGCTTACTTGGAGAACTTTACTTTTTATTGCCACGGCCCCGGGGCCTGAGTCCCTGAGCCGGCTAGGTGGGCAGGGATGGTGTGGCCACACCTGACTGCTCCTTCACCCCCTGAGCACAAAGCTGCTTTTCCTGGAGACCCTCTGGGTCCTAGCGCCTGCCTGAACACCTCCCGTGCGTCTCCGTGCCAAGCGTGATGTCCAGAGTGGGGCCAGCACACACACCAGGCCCCACCAGAGAGACCTTGGCAACGAGGGCAGGCTGCGAAGCCTCCCTTTCCCGATTTCCAGATCCTGAAGCAGAGGGTCCATGAGGAGCGTCCGGTTTTTCCCCCGTCTGGGTGGCAGCTGCCAAGATGTGGGCTCCGGGCAGAATGCTAATCAGCGTTCCAGGCTGTGGGCCTGGGGCACGGGGGGGCCGCGCGTCCCGAGCTCGGCCCCTTCTCCCCGGCCTTTCTCTGTGGAACAGGGGCCTTGTGGGAGCGCAACAGGGAGGAGTGGCCTCGGTCCAGTTGCCAAGCAGCCCCCGGGAGGGTATTTGGCTGACCCGGCTGACATCCGCCGTTGTGCATGCCTGATGGGGAGGCCGGGCACCCTCCTCTCCCCGCAGCCTTCTTTCTCCCGGGCCTGGGAAGCAGGTGGCCCCGGCTGGTGAGAGGACCAGAGACGGTAGCTGGAGTGGGGTTCTGGGGCCGCCGCTGCTGCTGCCATCACCGTGCAGAGGCCTGGGGTCTGCAGGGGGAGACGGGAATCCCAGTCCTGCTTGGACCAGAGAGCTGTGCAGTGGGGTTTGCTCGGGTTTTACCCTCTTAGGCTTCTGAGGGAATTCTGAGGTAGAATAGATCAGATGTTTCTTTCTTTTTTAAAGTATTTTATTGTTTGTTTGTTTTTATAGAGAGGAAGGGAGAAGGATAGTTAGAAACATCAATGAGAGAGAGAGACATCGATCAGCCGCCCCCTGCACGCCCCCCATTGGGGATGTGCCTGCAACCAAGGTACATGCCCTTGACCGGAATCGAACCTGGAACCCTTCAGTCTGCAGGTTGATGCTCTATCTACTGAGCCAAACTGGTTTCGGCGCTCGATCAGATATTTCTAATTGAACACTTGTCTAGTTAGTGATAAATAAATAAGCATATAGCTTTGTCCTTTCATTCAAGAAATATGTATTAAAGGACCCCCCTGCAGGCTCTGGGCTAGAATCTACCTCCTGTGTGGCAGGTGCTTCGTGCCATATAAGTCACTCAGCACCTGGCAAAGGGGGTCCTTCGGGCTCCATTTTTACGACGACTCGGGGCTTAAATAACGGGCCCACTATCTTACCCTCCAACGAGCGTGTGTGCGTGTGTGCATGCAGTGAGTGGGTGTAGACAGAGCACTTTGGGGGGGCGTCGGGCTGAGTGGGAGAAGGGGTGGTTCTCCATCTGCTCTCTTTTCGGAGGGGGTACGTCCTCCGTCCCATTCCCAGTTTCCAAAGCAAGTTGTGCAACTCTCCCGGGCGGGCGAGCCCTGGCCCCGTGTCAGGCCGGGCCGTCTGGTCGCGAAGGCCCCGCCCGGCGGCCAGCAGGCCTGTCGAGAAGCCCTCAGCCGCCCGCATTCCTCCCTCGCGGCCCCGTTTCCATGGCGCTGACCGTCTGGCGGGGACTTTTGTTCACGCCAGGCAAAGAGCCCCTCTCTTGTATGGGTGGCAGAGCAGAACGTTCCTTTCTTCCTTTCTTCCTTCCCTCCGGGAGACATGGCAGCGGGCAGGGGAGAGGCTGCTGTGTCAGGATGGTGGTTCGTGCGGCCTTTAAAACGGCATCGCGGGCTGGGTGGGGGGGACACGGCTTTTGGGGCATCTTTCTGTTGGGTCCTGGGCTGGGGTGAGTCCCCTGAGCGGCCAGGCCTTCATCTCTGCCGCTGCCTTATACGTGTTTCTCTACATTTTCGGGAACTGCTTCGTTTCAACCTCTGCCTGTTCTCAGGAGCAATGAGGTCCACCGGTTTACCGTCCGTTCGGGACAAGAGCTTTGCCTTTTGTTTCTCCTGAAGTGACTCTCTCAAACACCACGAGGTGCTCCTCTTCCCACCGATTTTTAGGGAGAGCGGGAGAGAGAGGGGAAGGCAGAGAGAGATGCTGAGGTGAGAGAAACACATCGATTGGTTGCCTCCTGACCAGGGTCCCGGGCTGCGGGGGAGGAGCCTGCAACTGCAATATGTGCCCTTGACCGGAATCAGACCCAGGACCCTTCTTCAGTCCACAGGCTGATGCTCTTTCCACTGAGCCACACCAGCGAGGGCTGGGACAGTTCTTGACGGCAGGTAGCATCACTTCCTGTTTTGGGTCCTGTCTCCTCCCCCCCTGCCTTGTTTTCTTCAACCTCCGCTCCATTCAAACGCTTTGTTGTGGAGCTAGCCTGAGCATTGCTGGGTGTTTATCCGCTCCCCTGGCCTTTAGCCACTAGATGCTTAGTTGCTTCTCTCCCCCTCCCCCAGTTTTTTTCTTTTTTAATATATTTTATTGATTTTTTACAGAGAGGAAGGGAGAGGGATAGAGAGTTAGAAACATCGATGAGAGAGAAACATCGATCAGCCACCTACTGCACACACCCCCAGTGGGGATGTGTCCGCAACCAAGGTACATGCCCTTGACCGAAATCGAACCTGGGATCTTTCAGTCCGCAGGCCGATGCTCTATCCACTGAGCCAAACCGGTTTTGGTGCCCCTCCCCCAGTTTTGAGGACCCCAAATGTCTCCACACGTTGCCAAATGTTCCCTTGGGAGCAAAACCCCTCTCAGTTGAGAATTACTGTTCTAGACCACACAGCCCCCCTTCCTCGGCTGGAAATACTCTTTTCTTAACTTCCTCTCTCGGTGTCTGTAGAGCCTTTTGGGTTGGGGTGAATTTGGCCCCTGTAATTACTTGGGTTTCGTAATAGTAGCTACTATTTACACTGACAAACACATATTATCTCACACCAATTGAATACATGAAGACATTCAGGTTCCATTTTTATAGCTGATTCTGAAGCATGGCCAAGTTTTTCAAAATCTGGTCCACAGACTACCTACTTTCAGGCTCACCTGGAGAATAAGTATATATATTTGGGCCCCGCACCAGACCTACTAATTAGAATCTCTAGGGGATAAGGAATGTGCCGTTTACAGTTTGCAAATTTTTTTTTTGAATGGGTTCGCATTCAGGCGGTTCCAACATTAAAAGATGGTGAAAGAGTGTTCGGTAGCTGCAGAGTGGACTCGGAATTTGTAACGGGCTCCCCAGCGATATTTGCGATCTTCAAATGCAAGAGTCGGTGCTCTCCATGGGCCGCTCGCCTGTCCAATCCAGAGAGTTCGCAGGCGGAGGGTGGGGTGGGCTTGGGGGGGTGGGGTGTTCTCTTAGCAGCTGCAAAACAGAAGAATTCTGGAGGCGTGGGATATAGGTTCTCAGTGTACCTGGTGTCCCCAACTGCCCTCACCATTCCACCCCTGGGCCTGGTTCATCCATGAAGGAAAGAGGACCAATGAAGTCCAAATATCATAGCCCAGTTTGGGGAGACTGAGTCTTCCCTCCAGAAATGGAGGTAGCTCGGTTATGTTGTAAAATGCCTGCTCCTCGGAGCCCCTCGGTGGCAGAATAAATGAGTTGAACACCTTAGCTTCAGCAGCCCGAGTTCCTTCTAGAACCGCCCTATTGCTGACAGCCCTGGTGTGTGCCAGGGTGGAGCTTGTGTGCATCTGCTGAATGAGCTGAGGTGGCAGGGCGGCGAAGGTGGCAGAGAAAGCCAGGCTCCTGGGCTGCGGGCACCCTGGCTGGGCTCCAAGCACAGCCTCATGCCGCACCCTCGGGCTTGACGGGGCGCTCCTGACACAGGCCGTCCGCTCCCCCTCTTGCTGCAGGTCTGGATCCGGCCGGGCCCATGTTCGAGGGCGCGGACGTGCACAGCCGGCTGTCCCCCGACGACGCGGACTTCGTGGACGTCCTGCACACCTACACGCGCTCCTTCGGCCTGAGCATCGGCATTCAGATGCCTGTGGGCCACATTGACATCTACCCCAACGGGGGCGACTTCCAGCCGGGCTGCGGGCTCAACGACGTCCTAGGTTCCATTGCGTATGGAAGTGAGTTCCTGACTTTGCGCTTCCTGGGAGGTTTGACCCAGTTTTCTCGTCCTCTCCTAACTCAGCGAGGCAGCCAGAGGTCCACCCACATTTATTTCCTTGTCCCCACTTCCCCCACAATGGCCTCCAACCGTCTGCCGTTCCTCATCCTACGAGCCCGTGAACACCTCCTGTAGCCTCTGTTTTGCCTTCTCATGCTTCCAGAAGGTCCAGTTATTAGTAATTTCTTTTTATAAAAAAGGATACATGTTTGTTGAAGATTTTGCACAGGACTTACCCTGTACCAATTTTGCATAGTACTTGCTTTGCATAGTACTTGCAACCAATTTTGCACAGTACTTGCATTGCACAGTACTTACAACCAATTTTACACAGTATTTACTTTACACAGTACTTACTACCAATTTTGCACAGTACTTGCTTTGCACAGTACTTGCAACCAATTTTGCACAGTACTTGCATTGCACAGTACTTACAACCAATTTTACACAGTATTTACTTTGCACAGTACTTACTACCAATTTTGCATAGTACTTGCTTTACACAGTATTTACTACCAATTTTGCATAGTACTTGCTTTGTACAGTCCTTACTGACAACCAATTCTGCACAGTACTTACCGAGTACCAACTTTGCATAGTACTTGCTTTGCACAGTACTTACTGAGTACCAACTTTGCACAGTACTTGCTTTACACAGTACTTGTTACCAATATTGCACAGTACTTGCTTTACACAGTACTTGTTACCGATTTTGCACAGTACTTGCTTTGCACAGTACTGACTGACTGAGCGGGCGGATCATCGCGGAGCGGCTCATCATGCACACTGTCTGTCTCTCCCCCGCTCCCCAGCGATCGCGGAGGGCGTGAAATGCGAGCACCAGCGGGCCATCTACCTCTTCGTGGACTCGCTGATGAACGAGGACAAGGCGAGCTTTGCGTTCCAGTGCACGGACTCGCACCGCTTCAAAAAGGGCATCTGCCTCAGCTGCCGCAAGCACCGCTGCAACAGCATCGGCTACAACGCCAAGAGAACGAGGCGCAAGAGGAACAGCAAGATGTACCTGAAAACCCGGGCGGGCATGCCGTTCCGAGGTAACCCAGTCCCCGCCGCGCCCCGAGGACTGTCCCCCTCCTTGTACACACCACGTGGAACGGGGCACGTCCCGGCCCGGGTGACGAGGCCTGCACACAGTTAGACGAGACCATGACAAACCGGATGGCGCTGTGCGCGCCGTAGGAAAGTGATCTAAAAACAAACGGTGGGGACTCCCTTTGTGATGTGGATCATCACGCCATGACCAGGGTGTTGATATCTTCTCTCCTTCACTTACCTTTTCAAAGCTGTTCGGAGTTGATTATTCCAACAAATCTGAGGGCTAGGACGAATAGGGCTCATCTTGCCGTTTTATATAACATGCTATAAAACCATAAAGTTCTGTGGGAATCGTGGGCGTTCCTTCCATATGAGGAAATTGAGGCTCCAAGAGCCTTGATCCTAAATTCAAGGCTATGCCCTAAGAAAGTAGCTGAGCCAGAATTTCCCCAAAGGCCTCCTGCACCCCCAGGTTAGAGCTCCTTCTTCTACCCCTCTTACGCCACCAGACAGAATGAGACCAGAGAGAACGAAGCTGGAGGCTGGGCTGGACCCAGAGGGTGGCAGTCCCTAAACACCCGTGACCAATGACCCCGTGTGGGACAGGTTGCCCGGGGTGGCACTCCAGGCCCACCCACCCCTGTCTCTGTTCCGCTGTCTCTCCAGTCTACCATTACCAGATGAAAATCCACTTCTTCAGCTACAACAACGCCACTGAAATCGAGCCGGTCTTTGTCACCCTTTACGGCACCGGGGCGGACTCGCAGATGCTGCGCTTGGAAGTGTAAGTTCAAGTTCCCTCTGCGGGGCTGAGGGCAGGTCGGTCAGAGAAGGAGAGAGCGCAGGAGTGTGTGACCCACGGAGAGAGGTGTGGTCTGAGGGCTGGGTGCTTCCAGAGGCCTCTGCAGTCCTGTCTCCCCGTCTGCTCTCTGCCGCCAAGCCCTTGACACACGGCATTTCTGGGTACATCGGCAGCGTGAGAGGCTGCTGGGTCCGCTGGGCAGAAGGTGCCATTTAATTCCAGACAACGCCTGGCCTCGGAGGCGCTAGGAAACTCGGGCTGTTTATAATCATCTGGGGGAGGGGGCCACCGCCGTCTGTGTATGTGTGTTGAGCACTCCTGAGGTACACGGTGTCACCCAAGTAGTGGCTGTCGGGGCTCAGGGTCTAGCTGGGAGCCCCAGTTTGTATGCACAGAGTCACACACACAAATGGGGAAAGGCAGGTTCCCCAAATGTCCAAAGCAGAGGTTCTCAACCTG
>PVJN01053417.1:0-13623 GCA_004026805.1 Lasiurus borealis | reverse complement strand
AGGACTTCCGTTGCATTCCAAACCACCCAAGTCCTTTTCTGATGTGTCTGTCCTAGTTTCTGTTGTCTTCCTCTCCACATCTTTCACTCCCATGTCTTTTTCATTTCTTCTCATTTACTTATGATAAAAGAAATACTGGCCGAAACCGGTTTGGCTCAATGGATAGAGCATCAGCCTACAGAGTGAGGGGTTCCAGGTTTGATTCCGGTCAAGGGCATGTACCATGATTGCTGGCACATCCCCAGTAGGAGCGTGCAGGAGGCGGCTGATCGATGTCTCTCTCTCATCGATGTTTCTGACTCTCTATCCCTCTCCCTTCCTCTCTTTAAAAAAAAAATCAATAAAAAAGAAAGAAATACTGGTTAGCAACTCTCTGTCTCAGCTGCTGTGCTAAACTCAGGGGATAGAACGTGGAGAGGACTCAGGGGCGCTGTTGGGGGTTGAGGGATGGGAGGTGACCCGCCTCGGTGAGCTACATCTGCGGGGTGAGCGTTGATCAGCAGTGGTGGGTCAGGTGATAAGAACTGTGACACAAACACTCACATAGTGTGAAAAGAATCCGGAGAAAGCATTCTAAAATCTCATTTGTGCGATCTTTCCCCTACTATTACTCTTGGTCATGTTTAAAACATAGGTGCACATATACACAGATTTTTTTTAATCGTCAAGTAGAAATATCTGGATATACAGAGTTTTAAAAAATTATGCAGCCGAAACCAGTTTGGCTCAGTGGCTAGAACGTCGGCCTGCGGGCTGAAAGGTCCCAGGTTTGATTTCGGTCAAGGGCATGTATCCTGGTTGCGGGCACATCCCCAGTAGGGGGTGTGCAGGAGGCGGCTGATCGATGTCTCTCTCTCATCCATGTTTCTAACTCTCTATCCCTCTCTGTTCCTCTCTGTAAAAAGTCAATAAAATATATTAAAAATAAAAAAAATAAAAAATTATGCAGCACGATTTTTCTTTAATCTAACTCATTTTTTCATGCCATAGTTATTATTGGCCAATACTAAGTGCTTATTAAAGTGAAGAAAAGAACTGAACCGGATTGGTTTCAACCTGGGAAAATTGCAATGAGAAAATGAGGCCATAAAATCCCGGGGTCAGTAATCTTGGCATGTGGCAATCAGCTACTTGATCCATATGCTATCTAAACACGGGAGTGTCAAGGTCTAAAGATACAGCATTTTCCCATTGTGCATCTTTATACTTTTACATCTTCCACGTTGCACAATTTTTAAAAAATATTTTTGTAAGTTAAGCACATTAAATAATAATTCGGTATCTAGTCCTTTTTATGATTAAACGATGGCTTCAAAATAATGAAAAAATATTTTAAATTCCTACTTAAAATTTCAAAAAGAGAACATATGCACTTCATTCATCGGTGATGAAAATTGGTGGGAAAATGTCAGTCTCACCTCACTTTGGTTGAAGGTCCACCAGTGTCCAGGTCCGTCGCTATGAAATCTCCCACTCTAGAATTCTGTCCCATGTTACTGGTCACCACGAATGTCTTGGAGCCGGGACGGAACACGGAGCCTTCAATCACATTTAGCACCTTTATGGAGATGGCTGTGGCTGTGAGCTTATATTGAGACATGATGGACTGATGAAATTCAGCTTTGTTTCTGACACCCATGCTGAGTTGCAGATTCTGCATCGCTTCATAATCTAAGGGCTAGAAATACAGAATGAGATAGTTTTACTCCAAAAAGAAAAGACTTCTGGAAGAAAGTCAAAATCCTTTGATAATAGGCAAATAAATGCTTATGCCTGGAAAGATGATCTCAATTATATATAAATACACACAATGTCTTCGTTAATCTTGAATCTAATACAGACACATAAAAATATAGACAGTGAGAAAAAAAACAAATCTTGTGTCTTTTGTTGAAAAAAATTGAAAATGTATCACATGAGTCCTCATTGTCCACCAGATTAAAAATTTAAAAAGAATATAGATGGTCAAATCCTTGCATTTTGTAGTGCAAAGACAGTTTATGTTATCTTGTGGCATTTTTGTGTTTTTCAGAAAGTGGTTCTATTATACAAAATATGGGCGAGATACATTATAAGTCCCATCATTTGACTGGTTTCATCCATAAAGAACTATTTAGAAGAGTTGTACTTCTACAAATATGACTTCTTTTATGAAGACATAGAATGACAATTAAAACTAGAATGTAGCATTCAAATAATAAAGAGAAATTCTTATTTTTCAGCATATTCTCGACTAAATTATTTCACCTTTTGGAAATCGTCAAGTAGTCATTTTCACTAAAAAAAAAAAAGGTTAATATCCATTATTCCTACAATCCACAGACAAGGCATTATGCCAAATATATTTTCCTAAATTCTCACATAAGAGTCTTTAGGTGACCATGGATTCACACACCGTATGCTTCATTTACGTAAATTTTTAGTCTATGCCCTCATGTTGGCTGTATTTGCAATGTCAAGATTGGCTATAAAATCATGTATATATATATATATATATATATATATGTTACACACAAACACACAGACTTCTTACATACAGTCTATGATCACAAAAAGAATTAGCATATGATATTATGTCGGGGAGAAAAGTAAGAGTCATTGCCGTGTTACAGAGAGAGGCATGGAGGACAGATGGATTGATTTTCTAAATAGAGGAGTTTGGTATGACCTATTTTTTCCCCAGCGTGGGATCCGGGGGAGCATAGTGACAGAATATGGACTTAGTGGCTTGAGAGATGGAGGTTTGCATGGCAGCCGTCCCGCCTACAGTGAAGTGAAGCCGAGCTGGTTACATACACCCTCCGGACCGCAATGTATTTCTCTTTAATTCGGGCCCATGACTGATTACAGGGACGCTCTGAGGAGCAGACGAGAGCCTCTGCCCGGGGCCTCACGAAGAGGAAGCTGTAGACATGGCGACCCTTTACGACGCCATGAAACACACGATCACACATGTTCCCCTGGGGGACAGACTGGAGGAGTGTGTTCCCGAAGGAAGGAACAAGTGGAAAAGGAATGACATTCTCCTCCGAAGGATCCACATTGCACACGTCACGTATAGTTTATGCAACCACCATGGCAACCCTTAAAATTGATTTTCAGAGAGATGACGGAAGGGAGAGAGAGAGAGAAACATCCATGTGTTGTTCCACTTATGGATGCGTTCACTGGTAGATTCCTGTACGTATCCCGACCAGGGATCGAACCTGCAACCTTGGCATGTGGGAAGACACTATAACCAACTGAGCTACCTGATCGGGAGGCCACTGAACATTTTAAAAAACAGAATCGCCAAGGCTTTCGCTCAGGGTGAGAATTTCACTACTGGCTCTCTAGGTGCCAGACTTTTCCCCACATCTCAGAGGGAATTCTGTGGCAGGTGATTTGATCATTCGTTCATGTCGGGGGGACACAGGGAAACTCGAGGGATCTGGACCATAATTTGTGGAGGATTATTTATGTCCTTAATAATCCCCGGTCAGCGGCCTCAAGGAGGTGGGAACGTGTTCTACAATCACAGTTGTTGTTTTTTTTAATGTTAATTTCATAAAAGCACAACGGAGGAATAAAGAACATCCGATTTGTATAGTGAATATTCTCAGTGCGTAATAATCGCCATGGACACATTTTTTGGGAGGCCATGTGAAACCCGATTTAACAATATTTTTTTTAACATCTAAAACAAAGCCCTCAGGCAACATCATACAGTGGTACCTCGAGATACGAGTTTAATTTGTTCCGTAACCTTGAGGCGTGGGAAACTATGAGACGCTCGAGTCGAGGTAAACTGATGGGTCGTGTGCAGCTGGCCGATCCGCGCAATGACTCCTATCTCAACTGTTGCTCATATTTCAAAGCAAAAATCACTCGCTCAACGGCTCCTATCTCAAAAATCTCGAGGTACCACTGTATTTTGTTGTAAGCATGAAGTCAATTTTTCATTTCAAAATTCTTTCAATTCCTATGCTCTGCAGGGGAGACCTGTATACATAGACTCGCGACCCACAGGTTGAAAAGTGCTAGCAGGGTCGCCTAAGACCATCGGAAAACAGATATTTACATGGTGATTCATTAACAGTAGCAAAATGACAGTGATGAAGTAGCCACGAAAATAATTCTAAGACTGGGGGTCACCACCACATGAGGACCTGTATTAAAAGGTCACAGCATTAAAAAACGTTGAGAACCACTGACATAGAGTTTCGAGTTAAAATTCAATGCCTATTTTCATGACATCATATAAGCAATAAACCTCGCCCCCTAAAAGTTCTAGATCCTATTCCATTTTAACTCAGTTTTGTGTTTTTTTTTTAACCTTTTCACCCACTCGAGCCAAAATATCGGGGAGACCAAAATATCGGGGATAATTAGGCCGCACCTTAATGATCTTCAAAGTGCCCACGTTCGTCCTCTCGTTCATTTCGATGTCAAACCAATTCCCCTCGTTTCCGGAGATGAAGAAAAGGACAGCCACCCAGTTCGCCGAGAACTCCTCGTCCAAGTCAATGACCCTGATCTGGAGCGCATTGGAGTTCAGAGCGTTTTCTTCGATTTCGAAGGCGTACTGGAAGGAGAAGCAAGAAGCCTTAGTGCACACACACACACACACGCACACACGCACACACACACACACACACACACACACACACACACGGAGGGAGAGAAAGACACAGACTTACACTGCGTGTCCGCAGTTACTCAGGACTTAGAAAGGGGATCCCTGTTCAGATCTTCCCATCGGTCAAAGATGCGGCCCCTGGGCATTACATACATGAGCACAGGCAAAGGCCTGCGTGCGACGGAGGATAGCAGAGACATCCGTCCAGAGGATTGTCCCAACCCGTTCTGGCCCGGGACGAACCGGAAGGCACTCCTCGCGGAGCCCGGCGCTTACCGAAGACCGTTCCATGTATGGGATGTTGTCATTGACGTCGAGGATCCTGATGCTGCACTCGCAGTCTGCCGACATGCCGTCTGCCCCGCCGTCTCGGTCGGAGCCCCGCACGGCAAGGGAGTACTGGCCGTATTGCTGCGAACACACATGACCGGCCATGTCACAGTGGACACAGACAGTCCCATCCCGCCTCACGCAGAGTTCTTTGAAAATGTTGACTGGTGATTGTGCAGAAATCCGTGGTGGTGGTGAGGGCACCACCGATCATGGAAAGCTCATATATCTCACGTGAATCAACATGAGAGACACCACCTCGAGTCCCTCCAGTGCTGCTTCCAGCTCATTGAAAAGAAGCAACAGCTGAAACCGGTGTGGCTCAGTGGATATAGCATCGGCCTGCGGACTGAAAGGTCCCAGGTTCGATTCCGGTCAAGGGCATGTACCTTGGTTGTGGGCACATCCCCAGTAGAGGGTGTGCAGGAGGCGGCTGATGGACGTCTCTCTCTCATCGATGTTTCTAACTCTATCCCTCTCCCTTTCTCTCTGTAAAAAAATCAATAAAATATATTTAAAAAAAGAAAAGAAGCAACATGCTTTCTAAGTCTCATCTCTTATGTTTTTGCTCGGAACTGGAAAACGTTTCTGAAGGGCAAATTGGATCGACACCATCAGGAGGGAACAGTTGGAAGTTTACCAAGAGTTTTGGCGTGACAGTTCCACGCCTTCCATCACCAGCCCCGGATGTGCGAGAATAAAGAGACCCAGAGGGTTTGCATTTCCGGGGGCGCCAGGATGTGGCAGTGGAATTATGGGGGTTCGAGCTCCTTGGTTCTCCTCAATGGGGCTTCCATTTTCAGCAGCTGCTCAAAGCGAGGGCTCCTTTTCCACACACAAGCGTGTTTGCTTTCTCACTTAACACTGCGATCCGAGCTTAGAGGCGACCTAGTTAGAGACATCTCGAGGTCTCTCCAGGGACACCTGGTTAATATCTGGAGTTGTTTCCTTTACTGTTCAGAGCTCTCCACTGCTAACACTCTTCAGACGTGAAAGGAGTTTCAATGGGTTCTTTAAGAAAGTTCGAGAAAGAGCTAAGTAGTTAATTTCTTGATGGTAACTTTCAAACAAGTATAAAAAGAGAGGTAGGTTACCTAGAAACGGATGGCATTTAGATAATTGGAGAGTGTAGAAATAATCTGATAAACCTCCAGGTCATTAATAGGAATTGGTCTTTTTTTAAGAAAATATATTTTATTAATTTTTTACAGAGAGGAAAGGAGAGAGATAGAGAGTTAGAAACATCGATGAGAGAGAAACATCAATCAGCTGCCTTCTACACGCCCCTCACTGGGGATGCGCCCACAACCAAGGTACATGCCCTTGACCAGAATCGAACCTGGGACCTTTCAGTCCACAGGCCGATGCTCTATCCACTGAGCCAAACCGGTTTTGGCGGAATTGGTCATTTAAAAAAATTTTTTTAATTGATTTTTTTTACAGAGAGGAAGGGAGAAGGATAGAGAACTAGAAACATTGATGAGAGAGAAACATCGATCAGCTGCCTCCTGCATGCCCCCCTCTGGGGATGTGCCTGCAACCAAGGTACATGCCCTTGACTGGAATTGAACCTGGGACCCTTCAGTCTGCAGACAGCCGCTCTATCCTCTGAGCCAAACCGGTTTCGGCTGGAGTTGGTCCTTTTTAAATAACTATAATTATTAAAATAAAATTTAATTGAGTATTAATTAGAAAATAACCCCTTCCTCATGTATATTCTTACAGGACAGGCAGGTCAGCTAGAGTCTATTTTAAAATAATGAAAAGTTTATATTTTTTACATTAAGTTATGGGAACCCCTGGCATGATAGAAACCATGGAATGCTGATTCTCATTTGGTAACACTCACTAATGGTTTTCTTATTCACAAGTGAAAAGATTGGTCTGGACGTTATTTAATTTTTATCTATCCTTCTGTTCCTGCGATCCCTTTCTCAGAGTGATCAGTGGGTTGTCAGCAGCTGCAGCTTAGGAAGAAAACAGAGATTTCTGTTGGCAAATGAGCTTAGGATGTGCCGGGTTAAAGACAGAGAAGTCTCCCAGCCTGTGAAAACTCGTGGAGCCTCGACCACGTTTGCATGCATTGACTCACTAAAAGCAAATGTCTTTTACATGTATTTCACTTGAGAACTCACTTTTTTTTTCATAGAATGGAGCTTTTGCTTCTACTTCTATGCATATTTTTATGTGCTCTCAGAATGCAAAGTACATAAATGTACTTTTCCCAATTTAAGGCAAATCCTAAGTAAGATGAAATGAAAGACAAGGATGTAAAATGTAGGCGAGGAATCCCCGTATTTTCATTTTAAAGGCATTGTTAGGCATTGCCATTATGGGAAAAGGTTATGTAACTAAATTTGCAAAATACAGTTTCCTTTTTTTCCCCCTTAGGTACCCTCGCTTTTAGATTCAGTTCCTATGCACTAACCACCCACTTGCGGAAACAGAAATTACCTCTCTGTCCAGAAAGTTATTCATGGTCCGAATTTCTCCAGTGTATCTGTTGATAATGAACATGGGCGAATCGGAAGGTTCCTGGCTGATGATCTTGAAGGCGATTTTGGAGTTCAGATTGTTGGGTTCGTCTGCATCGGTGGCATTGAGCTTCATCACCAGCGTGTCTAGAAATCGAGGGGAATGGGTTGCAAATGGACAGTCTGTATGTGTGTTTCTTACGGTTGACAATTACTCTTCCAAGAAGAGGTTAGGTCAGTTCGCAGAATGTGCGCTGTACCGTTTCTGTTTTCTCCTTCTTCAGCGTATTCCTATCTTAGCTCCTTTCTTTACCTTTCACATTGCGAAAAAGCTCACGTTTAACCAAGAACCCAGTGATTCTCAACCTTCCTGAGGCCACGTCCCTTTAATGCAGCTCCTCATGTGGTGGTGACCCCCAGCCATAACATTATTTCCGTTGCTACAGCACACGAACATGAGGAACTGCATTAAAGGGACGTGGCCTTAGGAAGGTTGAGAACCACTGACCTAGATTTTCCTGGTCGCTAGAAAGCAATGAAATGGTTTATTCTGCCTCTCCGTTTCTTATACCAGCAGAATGATTTCTTTCGATGGCTTTTGTGGGGGAAACAGAATGATATTAAGGCCAGACTAACTGTTTCTCCACGAAGAACTTTCTAGTGGAAGAAGGGGAAGAAGCAGTATGAATGAAAGTGGATTGGCCTTCAGAGCGGTCAGCTGGGAGGCGACATTCTCTCCCCGGGGCCCCCCTGCCCCACTGTGCTAAGCCCTTCTGGAATATTCCCTTAGGAGTCTGCTACCGAGCTGACATGAGAGTCACCAGAGAGGAGACCTCCTCTCATTGGGTTGGAGCTGGTTGTTTGACCGAGCGAAGCCGCTTTCCCAGTGGAAGGGAAACCTTTCTGGAGACTTCCTCACGCCTCTGTCTTCTGCTTGCTTCTCTAGAATGACCTCTTACACTGGTGATGCGGTCCACGGAGGACATAATTTAGCTTCCAGCGGACTGGCTGTCAAGAATGATCTGGAAGCCCATATAGTGTTGTTGTTGACTTACTTGCATTAGAGTTTTCTTCGATTTGTCCCAGGAAAGTAGACATAGAGAACACGGGAGGGTTGTCATTTATATCCAGAACGCGGACTCGGAGCTCCAGGGGCCGCTCTAGATCCTGGCCCTGTAAGTTCAGAGCCCGGCAGTAGATCTAGAAGAAGAAGAAGAAGGAGGGAATAAGTACATGATGCCACAAATCTCGGGTTCTTACTGTGTACACTCTAGCAGGCACTGCGTAACTAAAAGAAGACAAGACTTGATTTCCTACTGGAGCGTAAGCACAGCAGTACTTAGAGTCAATAAGGGTGGCACATCCATACTCAGAATACCACTTAAGGAAAGGTAACGGGATCCGTTACAAAAGGATGAGCAACCACAGGGGACAAAGAAGAGGGCACTTTCCTCTCTAGCAAATGCTCTAGTTGCTCGTGGGGCGAGCCCGGAGGCCAGCGTTTTTCCTCAGGCTCTCAGCGGGACACCCCCTGTCTCTCTGCCTTCCCTGTGGCTCTGGAGTCACGGTTGCTCACGACTTCAGAGACAACCAAACAATGCCCAAGACTGAGACTCTTGGAATCAAATTAAGTATGATCTGAGCATAAGGTATTCTCCAAATAATTTAGGCCTGGACATATACGCTGAGTGGCCAGATTATGATGATCTCTAAACGCATAATAATCTGGCCACGCAGGGTCTAGCCTATAGAATAAAAGGCAAATTGTCCCCTCAGCCAGGAGTTTGACCAGAAGGCAGGCTGGCCAACTGCCCATGTCCCCTCCCGTTGGCCAGACTGGCTGGACCTCACTCATGCACGAATTCATGCACCGGGCCTCTAAAATATCTATCTATCTATCTATCTATCTATCTATCTATCTATCTAGAGGCCAGATTATTCTGAGTGGCCAGATTATTATGCATTCAGAGATCATAATAATCTGGCCACTCAGTGCATATTGACACGGCACCCACTTACAATGAAAAACGGGGTGACTTCTCGGTCAACTATGGATGTTATGTTAATTTCACCAGTTTTTGAATTGATGACAAAGATTCCAAAAGGTGGTTGATCAATTCCTACTCCAGAGATGCGGTAGGTAACTGGCTGGTTTGCAGCACAATCTGAATGGATCTGCAGAAAGAGCACAAGTGACATTACAGGATGCAAAAGAAAATCTGCTATGTTTCATGTGTAACAGCTGTCTTTTCAGAGAGTTATTGACTGTCCCGATATCCCAGTTATTTGGTGGGGAAATTCTGGAAGTAGAGAATTATTTTCCTAGATAGTGGCATGGCTATAGTGCTGGTATTTTTCAGTGGTAACTGATAAGGTAAGAGAAGACATTCAATTGGATTTTTACCTAATAGTAAAAAAGTAAAATATCACCCTAATATATCTGTCTATGCAGTCATCATTCATGCATTCATGAATGCATTCATTCATTCATTCATTCATTCATTCATTCAGTGTTTACAGTCTGACGGTGTTATTTTCAGGCTCCGTGCTGGTATTGGTCTAGAATAGGGGACTGCTGGCCTCTTGAGGAGTCGGCCAATGCAGTCATTATATGACTCTGACCTGCCATTTCCCGTGTGAAGATTGAGGTGGGCTTAGGTAGGTAATGAAAGATTCCTGACTGCGTGGAAAAGCTCTCGATTCTGAGGTTGGGGAGGGGGAACTAGCAGAAAAGTAAAGAAAGCACCCCGAAGAAATGGTTGCAGAAACCAGGACTCTGTTCGGTGAAATAAAGTATGGTCTGGGGGTGTCTCTGTGTGGATCTAGGTGAAAGCATTGCGTTTGTCTGGGGAGGGATATAAATTTGTACCTGAGCGAATCTGTGTGTGGGTTTGTGTTTCTGCATGTGCGTGTGTGCGTGTGTGTGTGTGTGTGAAGGCATGTAAGGGAAAGTGAAAAGAGAAATAGTTTTTGAAAAAAGCTGCATCGTGAATGTTCATAGACAAGCCAAAGGCAGGCATTTAACTGGAACAGATTGTGAGGTGGAGAGAGCACGTGTTGAAATCGTCCCTGTAAATACGATGAACGGTAAGGCTCTCTATTTTTAAAATCCAGGGTCTGGGGCAGCACGTGATGGTGTGTATTAATTTCACCAGTTCGGGGGCACAGAAAGGGAGTGGAGTGATGATTCTCAGGGGGAAAGGGGTGAGGGGGGTGCAGGGAGAGACTGGACGGAAATCATACACCTGTGGATGAGGTAAATGGAGGGGAGATAAGCGTAGAGGGAGGGGTGGAGCCGGATGGAGGGGAGCTATGGAGGGGGAAAAAAGAGAAACAAATGTAATAATCTGAACAATAAAGATTTAATTAAAAAAAAATTTCACCAGGAAGGCGAGTCACTGTTTAACCGTCTACCTGACTGCCTACATTTCTTAGTGTATCTCTTTAAGGGCTTCAACTTTTATGATCTGAGTGACCGCTATTCTGTTTTCTATCCTGACTTCTCAGTGAGCTTTGTTCTTATGCTACAGAAATGGCAGCTTCTTCGGAAACGCTGTCGCCGTCCATCCCTTTAGACCAGTGGTTCTCAGCCTTCCTAAGGCCGCGACCCTTGCCTACAGCTCTTCATGAGGTGGTGACCCCCAACCATGACATGTTGCTGCTGTGATGCCTCGTGATGTAAATATCTGCATTTTCCGAGGGTCTTAGGCGACCCCTGTGAAAGGGTCGTTCAGCCCTCAGGTTGAGAACCGCTGCTGTAGAGAGTCCAGCTGTCGTTTGGGGGGGAACTCACCTTGGCGATGGGGTTCCGCTTGGAGTTGTCCTCCCCCTCCCGGCAGGCGGCCGCGAACTTGATCCACTCGCGCTTGTGCCTGCGGATGGAGTGCCACCGGATGGTGCCATTCTTAGCGCCGTAGTCTCTGACCTTGGAGGGCAGGGGGAGGAATGAGACCCATCAGCTCTCATTCAGAATGCACATGGCGCTAAAGGTTGGTGGGAGGGCCGTGGTGATGGCAGAGAGGGCGGTTGTTTGGGAAGGTGGGTGATTCTGATGCTCTGCTAACTTTAGCATAATGCTAACTTTACTTGTAGGCATGATTTTTTTGGGGGGAGGGATGGGGGTGAGGCACAGGGATATGGTATTACTCCCAAACCATTTTCTGTATCTATATCTATATCTATATCTATATCTATATCTATATCTATATCTATATCTAATTGATTTTTTACAGAGAGGAAGGGAGAGGGATAGAGAGTCAGAAACATCGATGAGAGAGAGACATGGATCAGCTGCCTCCTGCGCGCCCCCTACTGGGGATGTGCCCACAACCAAGGTACATGCCCTTGACCGGAATCGAACCTGGGACCTTTCAGTCTGCAGGCCGACACTCGATCCACTGAGCCACACTGGTTTCAGCCCAAACCATTTTCTTTGTTTTTAATTTGAAAACGTAAATTTGCTGTATATTACCTGGATCCGAAATTCACTGTTAACTTCCACCAACACCTATAAAAAAATGAGATAAACACCATAGTTAATTTTAACCAAACGCTTTACAGTTTATGTTATCAAATCACTAAAAAGTCAACTCTGCGTCATTACAATTATTTCCTCAGTCTGGATGGCAGGGTGACCGGCTTATCTCTCTGGTCTGATAATGATCTGAAGGAATTCTTTTCCTTTTGGTTTTTACTTGGCAATTTTGCTCTTCTTCTTTGCATTACTTTTATTTTTAACCTTTTTTTTGTTTGTTTGTTGTTGTTATAAATCCTATCCCATGCAGATGCTTGTAATCCTCTGAGCTGGGACATTTGAAGCTAGATGCCAGTGGGAACGAGGGTAGGAAACTGGGGTTCTCTTAGTAAATCCCGAGCCTGAGGAACTGGAGCTGTGCAACAATAACTTACGATACTAAACGTTTTGACTGCAGTGTTAGCATCTGAGTGGTCACAGGTGGAAACAGGGAAAAAATGTTTTGGGGTTTGATAATAACAGGTTAGACCTTTGATGCAAAGCATGCTGGTTAGTTGTAGCTCAGTGTATTCATTAAGGTATGCCACCGTCAGTGGGTTTCACGGTAAATGAGCATCCATAGCTGGTAGCATTGGTGTAAGTTGCCTTTTTTTTTTTCCCTCTGATTTCATGTCAAGTTGCCTTTAAGCCTGAGCTCTATTCCAGGGGCGTTTTAATGGATTTTCGGGGTCAGGTGATGTCCTGGCTTGCCTGGCCAGGAGAAGGGATTCCGGGCGTGGGGGGCAAATTCGGGGTGGCCGCCTCCACCCGTCTTGCTCCTGTGTCAGTGGTGGGCTAGTCAAGCTGAGGCTGCCGGTCCAGCTCAGTCTGGCCGGGATCTTTACAAATCATCTGTAGCGTTAACACAGGGTCACTCAACTTATTTTTCTCTAACCACCAAAGGCACCTCTAAAACCACGACCACTTATGTAATACATGTAATAGATCAACACGCTTAAGACACTGTAACATGATCTCACTCATTGGTGGATAATAAAGAACATTATCAACAGATGAACCAAAAAATAGATAGAGAGGCAGAGAAGCATCAAAAAGACTGTCAAATTACAGCGGGAAGGTTAGGGAGAGGTGGGGGAGACAAGAGATCAAGTGAAGGACTTGAATGCATGCATATGAGCATCACCAATGGACACAAGACACTGGGAGGTTAGGGGATGCCTGGGAGTGTGTGTGTGTGCGGGACAATGGGAAGATATGTATACATGTAACACATTAATAAAAAAATAAAATAAATAAAAATTAGGTGTGAATTTGAAGGCTAGTTTGCATTTAATAAGTTTTAAGTTACATTTAGAATTAGTAAATACACCATCCATCTTCAGTTTGTATTTCTGACTAAATAGGACATTTTTTAACTTCTTGAACTTCTATTAGACCTGCAAAGCATGAAAACTGTTATTGCAGGCAGGCTTTATCTGTATTACTAATAAAATAAAATTATGGTTTGCATTTTAAAAAATACTGATACATAACAGTAATTTCAAAATAGAGTAAGTTACTTTTTATAGTGATTTTTAATTTCACCATTAAATTAAAAAAATTTTAGTGTTTACATTTTAAAAATCACCATAATTGATAATTCCAGAAATTTTATATTATAGTTAATCTGAGTAGTTTAAAGTGATCATATTTTTATTATAGGAGTCACATACTCACGGTATGTATTT